>JAZHYW010053165.1:0-134969 GCA_037355805.1 Ixodes ricinus | reverse complement strand
GCGTAACCGTGAGGTCACATGACCCCCCACAGGTCATGTGACCTCCTACAGGTCACGTGCCCCCCACAGCTCACGTAACCCCCCACAGGTCACGTGACCCCCCCCCCCCGAGGTCACGTGACCCCCGTGAGGGGAGGAGAAAGAAGGGGTATACCCTCCCCTCAGTACCCTTCCGTCCTCCTTCTCAAGAGCTGCGCTCCCATTCGGCGTTACAGGGAGTTGTAAACGGCTTTCATTTTTTCAATCAGCTCAATAAAAGCTCGGAATTTTGACGTCATTGCGACACATGTAAAAAAAAAACAGACGAATTTGCGTTCCGCATATTATGCTCACACAATGATCGTGTCCACTGTATGAGACGCAATAGACCTTTTCCGAAATTCAGACTGGCCACTTTGATCACTATTATCATCTGAAAAATGGCATATGTGCTATACTAATGGCAGCCTTCTGTTTACTGACGAAGGAAGAAGTTGAAGATGCTCCTAGCAGATGATTCGAGGCCTCTACACTCAAGACGTTAGCGCGATGCGAAGCAGGAATTGAATGCAAGAGCTGCCTAAGCATTCATTTCTAACTCGGGCCCAGTCATTTTGTTAAAAGCACACAATCGGTTTCAAACCCCTTGATGTATAGGCCTTTACCAAGGTGTCTATGTGAATTGGCGCTTCGTTCTGACTGGTTCCATCTTTTTCGCCATCGAAACTGACAGAGATTGAGAAAGAACTGTACATGTGAAGTGCACATTCTCATTTGTCGGACTTGCAAAAGTGACGGTGCCAAATAAAATACTGCAGACTACAGGTTCATTTCCGCCATTAGTACGGTAAAAGTGCCTTTTTAGCTACCAGATGGCGCTGAATCTCGGAAAGGGTTAGGGTGCCTACATGTCTGTCTGTCTGAGGGTGAAGAGATCCGCATCGTTGCCCTGAATGTGCAAGCGCGTGACGCTCTCGGGCACTCGGTGAGTGACTTGAGGCGGTGAAATGGCGTCTATGCATGAGCCAAAGCTACGCGCTCGAGCTGAGTGACCCCAGATTGCGCGCGCTTCAAAATCCACGAAGAAACGATAGGGCGGAAAAATGGCTGAGATGTCACCACTCAAGCAAAAGCGCGCGTGTGTATGAAGGCACTCTAGAAAGGGTCTACTGAATGCCGGCCACCACGGGAATCGCAACGCTCGATGACAAAATTCTGGAGATCGCATTCGTAAGAATGCCAACAAAGCAGTCCCCTCAACTTCGTCATCAAGTTTAGCGTAGGAAAGACTGAAAGAGAATGTTCACTTTCATACTTAACATTACGAGGCGAAAAAGAAGCTTCTCGGTCAGTGGCGTTGCGTGCGAATATACTTTGGTCCGACTAGGGCCAGTAAGCTTGTAAGAAACATTCCTACTCAATACCGTTGCACGGCCCCTTCGAGCAAACTACTATTTCTAAACGGCTTGTAAACGTTAAATACTTCCTGCTCTGAACTGAAAATACTTTTATTGCGAGACATTATACTTTTTTTGTTCACGATTGCTTATATTTTAGGTCGGTGAAGGAACTTATGAAATAAGCCCTGTGCTGTTAATGTGGCTGCCGGCCTCGGTTACTAGGAGGCATATGTCTGCAACACACACCGGTGACGATACACTCGAGTTCACGGCCTTACCTCGGTCAGGTGCTTGGTGGTGCCGAGCGCTTGCTGGACTTCGGTGAAGGAGGACCCCGGAGGATCATCCGAAATGACAGCGTCGATCCCGGTGTCTTTGGACACACTTCGGAAGGCGGCTGAAAGCTCCGAGGGCCGCGTCGAAGGCGACGAAGCCACGGCCACGCGCGTCCAGCCCAGGCGCCGCAGCATGCTCACCAGAGCCTGCGCGGACACCGGTCAAAAATATCCAACGTTGCAACTTTCGTATAGAGTACATAGAAGACAAAAACAAAAAAAGCTCGAGGTACACCTAAGCATTTCTTATGAGTTGTGAATGCGAAAGCATGCAAGCGGCTCGTCCGCTCCTTTTTCGTCTGCTGCGTACTTTTCGTCGCCAGACAGCGCGTGTGCTCCCCTGGGCACGGTGACCTTAGACGCTCCGTGCCCAGGGGAGCAACGGCACGCTGATGGACACGCAGCGCCATGGGGTGAGCGGTCGTGAAAACTGACGAGCGCAGCGGCCAATAAGAGCCCCGCTGACGCGCGCCAGCCAATGCAAACTAGGTGCCGTTTTCGCGCTTCAAACTGATGACGTCAGCTCGCTCCATGAGACAGTGAAGGCTTTCGCATTAAAACAAAGAATCGTGAAAGCTACAGCATACGCTAATGAGGTCTGTGCAGATGAGTTTATATGACCAAGGGGACGTAATATAAGAGCTAATCGTCACGCGATGCCGGATCATTAACTAAGATATGTGAATTACCTCTTTAATTAGTAAAAAAATGAACATATATGGTTCCAATTAGAAACTTGCTGAGCGTCATAGAAAACCACGAAACCAGTAAATTTGAGAGACTTGGAGCGCGGGAGAAGTGGGGTGATGCGCTAAAGTTACCACTTGTGCAACAGATGCGAGGCTGGCGCTGCGGAAATGCGTCATTTGCGTTCTCGCAACGCCAGCCTCGCGCCAGGAGGAAAGAGGGAGTCAGAGGGACTGGTTATCTGAGCAACCAATTTCCCTAAATACTGCGTAAGTTTTCTTTTTTTGGATTAAGCTGATGTCTATGAGATTTTCTAAAACACGGGACCTCGTCCTCACTAGCTTCTTAGAAATTCACTGATTTCCAAGTGACACATTTGCCTTTGAACTGTGAATACGAGTAAGTTCATACCCGATAACAAAATTCAAAATAATGCCCCCCCTTTCTCTGGAACGCGTTAGCTTTTTTGATTATTCATTAACACAAAATATGTGAGCTGTTCGTAAGACTCACACCTCAATGTCAAATAATGACCGCTATTTACGGGAGTCACAGATGGAGACGAAGCAATACATGGTGCAAACTAAAATGAACAGCATCAAAGCTATATTTAAAAGGTAATTATGTAGTGCACCCCTCCTCTTCATCCTCAGGCCTTCTCATACACATCCCTTTAGCTAGAGGCTCATGAGCCAGTAGCCATCGTACTCAGTCTTCCAGGATATCTTCAATCAACCAATCGAGGGATTGTGGACGTCCACCTCTTCGTTATATCTGTACTCTATGTCCTAGTCCTAGAGAAATGAACAATCGACTGTCAGAAACGCTATGGCGTAAGCCTCTCCTGACGCTTACGAAATGGGAACGGGTGCTTGCAGTCACGGTGTGCTCAAGGACCTTATCCCAGCGAGTCCTGGGCCGACTGTGGCCTGCCGACTGCAAGTTTGAGACGTTTGCTGTATGCGCCTGTTGCCATGACGTCACATCAGTGGCCAGTGCAGTGGCCTTGCTGCTGAGCGCGTAACTTAACAGAGGCAGGCATTTTCCTTAATCGAATTTGCTTGCGTCCTCAATAACTACTGGGATAGGCCCTAGTCCGATGCGATGACGTCACGGGCAAGCCATGTATGAACGCTTTACACCCGCGCCAGATTACAGCCGCCATTGCTGACCTTCTCTTGCCTTACCGAGAGGCCGAGCGGAGCCACTGAAGCCGGTGTTGACGAGCTTCCATAAAGGCCTGTGCTGAGGAGAACACAAGCTAAAATTGCCATAACCTGTCCTGCGTCAGTAATGATAAAGTGAAGTTAGCGGAATAAGACGAAACAAAAACTGAAGGTCCGTTATGGCTGCGTCCATGCATAGCTGCGGCAAAGCGTCTTATATGGTAAGCACGGCGGAAGAAACATATTTTTAGGTGATGACTCTGTCTGACGCGGCGGCCACATTATGTTCGGCGCACCGAGCGCTTCACTCGCATGGGGATAGATGGCGCCCAAGTATGGGGTCCCTCCCAAACCGACAGCTCCGGTTGTTTCTCCCAGCGGTGGTCCCGCATGCTCTCGCTCACCGCTTCTTGATGTACCCACGTTGGAAGAAACACACTTACGTGTTGACTCCCTGTCCGACGCGGCGGCCACATTATAGTTGGCGCACCGGGCACGCTTCACTCGCTCAGGGATAGATGGCGTCCCTCCCAAACCGACCGCTCCTGTTGTTTCTCCCAGCGGTGGTCCCGCATTCCATCGCTCACCGCTTCTTGTTGTACCTTACCGCCGCCACGCCGCCACCAAGTCGACAGAGTCCGTAAATCTGTGTTCTCTTCCTTCTTCTTCTTCGGGTGAAGGCTCACCTTCATACACGATGGTGGCACCATGTGACCGACATAGCACTAAAGCAAAACACGAGGCCAGCCACTAGCCGCACACCACCACCACACCACGAAAAGGCAAGCACGCAGCGCCGCCGGCACCGTGGCCGCCGAGGAGGACCTCATACCGCAGCGCTCTCCGCGGCGGCGCGGAGCTATAGCTATCTCCTGGTTCAAGGCTAGCTCCGAACACGATCTGGTCGCTCGCTCCCCGTGGGAAGAGCGGCCAGAGTCATCACCTACATCCGATTCTTCCACCGTGATCGTACAGTGACTGGTGACAGATATTGTACCCTGGCCTGGGAGACGGCCGAAGGTGCCGTGCTGCAGCCACGTCTGCCAGATGGGGGACGCCCTCGGAGTGGAGGTCGCTGGCCGCCACGGCTGGGATGGAGAAGGACGCGAACGTCTTGGCCGTCGTCTCCATGACCCGAGCATCGCCGTACAATATGGCACCTGCGCAGAACCAAGTCATACACTCGAAAATCTACACTCGGATACAAGTTCAGAATTCAACAAATAAACACCATGCACTACGTACTAGTCACGGCACCGAACCGCTCCGCGGACCAAAAGAAACGCACTAGCCACGGCGAGTTATTATGAGACGTTATAGGGCGCGACGTGCGCTTCTTGGTAGCGGACTATTTGCAGTTGCGGAGGGACAGTGGTTGGCGATAATAAAGATGCAGGAATAGCTTCTGGCGTATTCTCAACATCGATCGGACTATCAAGAAACTGGCTCGTCTTAATCGTGCCGTCACAGAGGCCCACACAACGGCTTTCTGTTATAGTTTCGGCACGGTTTCGGCGCATAACCACAGTGTTATGCGGCTAAAATCCTTGAAGCGGCCACGCGACCCTCCGCGTTTTTTCCGTATAGGTGGTATTCACTGGGAGCGATACTTAAGTGCATCGTTTACAGCGCATGCTCAGAATGACACCCCATTTATCTTCCAGAAGACTTACAATCATGGTGCATGGTAAATGTGAAGTGCTGTGAAAGCTCATCGTGAGCTCGCGCTCTGCAACAGCGGACTTACCTATGGCCGCAGGTGAATACCACATGTAATAGGGACTTTTAGCAAAAGCGTTACCGTGTTCCGCGTACGGCACTACTGGACTCTTTGAAGCATGCTTTTCAGCGCGCGCCCGGGTGATACGTGACCGCGTGGCGCAGGCTTAAAAGTATGCTTCATAAGGCTCATAGTGGGGTACAGGAAACACGTTAACGGTTTGCTAAAAGTCCCTATTGCCTGTGTCTACAAAGTTGCGTTCACTTCCATTCCTAATGCTCTCGGCATGCATGAAGCGGCTTGTAGCAGGCCAAGGTAGATTTTCTAAGTCGCCGATTGCTATTACCGCATCGCACAAATCCACTGTACCGGTGTCGCGAATAAGGCTTCTGTTTCACGGGAGTTTGTAATGCCTTCATACTAAAGTCATTTACACTATAGGTGAACAAGCGCACGCCGCGGGGTACGCCCAGAGTTTGGGTCGCGAGCAAGCTCGTACATTTTATGAAAGCCTTTAGGTTCGAAGACATATTGAAATGCCCATGAAACGAAATATAACTCAGCAAACAAAGAAACAAATATAGATTCTAAATTGCGGTTGTGTAGTGCTTGTAATCAAATTAATATTACGCTCTTTAAGTATCAAGTTGGTAATTCTCATAACTACCGTTATTACAGCAATTCGGTAAATATCGATATGCATAGACACACACACACAAAAAAAAATATCCGAGCTGGTACGACCATGATGTCACTCGACATACAACTTTCTGCTGTAGTAGTCATTCAAGTGCTGTTATACTCGTTGCTCCCCGCCAAGATTCCAAGAATTCTTAATGCCATCGTCTCCAAAACTTCAGTTGATGCAGAACTTTTTTTGTAAGAGTTCATTTGTTTTATTACGTACTCAGCAACATCCACTGAAATGTGATAGAATAGAGCGTGTATCGTACCATATCTTAAGGCCGTCCCGCACAATAAATGCCAGTGTCATATATACGTATAACTAAAAAACTGGGCAGATAAGGGTATACATATAATATAACTTTATATGACCTTATCTGCCTAATTCTTAATGCGATCATATGTGGCATTTCTGTGCGGAAGAATGCGCGCTACCGAATATGGGCGGCACCACTGGTGTTGGGGCAGGCCATGGACCTTACGTGTCCCGCCTGCTGGACGGCGCGGAAGCTTTGTCACAGGGCCACCCGGTCCTATGTCGCACGTGTCGTACAGGTACGCACCTGAGGCGGGTTCAGAAGAAAGGAAGAGTTCACTCTTCCGCGATCTGTCGTGGAGAGGGCAGTCAACAGCGCGAAAGGTGAAGTGCCAAAGGAAGTATGCAGAGGAGCCACAAGGACACCCGTCGCTTGGATATTTCTCGAAGATGGCGTACGCCAAGCGTTCAATTTCGTTATTCCCATTAGATCCATTTACTTCACTTAATTTACTATCGTGTCAAAACTAGAAGGAGTTACGGACAAGAGTGAGTTGATTTGCGAGGAAATACCTGAATAAAAAGAAAAAATGAAAAAGGCAAGAGCACAAAATTATTACGGGACCTCATTACAAAGTTATGGCAATTTTTTTTAATTAACAGTTATTGAGAAAATGACGGCGGGAGGGCGATGAAAAATATATCTGGAACGCTAGCAGTAAATCTAAGAGCTCCAAGAAATCGATGTTCACGTGGCGAATCGAATAACTATCAGTTCGAAAAAAAGTCGAGATGTCTTCGAAATGGCCAGGTAACTTGATCGAGGTAGCCGGCCCATGTCGCTTGTTACATGCACAAAACCTAACACTCTTGTATTTTTTTTATTTGGCATTAAATTGCTCTTTTCTTTTATAAAAGCATTTTATGTTTATATATTTTATTTTATTTTGTTACTTTATTTATTAAGCTTCGCATTCCTCGATCACACCTCATTGGCATTTCTCCGCACGTGTGTTCGAACCTCTTTTTACAGCTTCGTGTTTAGACCACCAGTCAGCTCTCAGTATTTGATCCGCTCGCTCAAAGGAGAAAAGGGGGAAAAAGGGGGGGGGGGGGGGGGGGGGGGCTTGAAACTGTCTCGACAACTTTGGGTTGTAGTCAATAGGTGCCGTCGTTTTCTCAGAAGTCGAAAACAGCGTCCTTCAAGCCTCAAGACTGATAAATATGTTTTGTACCCTTAAGGTCCTGGCGGGGAATCCTGGTGGTCGATGGAAATCCTGGAATGACGTGGGGAGGTAAAGCGACGTTGCTTTTATATTGCGGTGACGCAGAGACGTAGCTCCTACGACGCAGATAAATTTTAATCTCTGTCATCGACACGGGGACTGCCTTCATGGTCTTTCTTTTTCTTCGATGTATTTCCTTGGCAAGCTGGACGCTTCTCCCCACTCTTCGTCGTAAATAAAACGATAAAAATAACTGATGATAAATTCAACTTAGTCTCCTTTTCATCTACCGGCACCCAAACGAGTTATAGTCTAGAGGCAGGACTTCGACGGAGCGGAGAAAACGACGAATTTCTCTCGGTGTCGTTGGCACCGCGCGGGGACGTCAGAACAGTGGCTGTTGTTTCACCGCGCGAAGAGGGAACGTGCCACCGGGCAAACTTTGCCGGTTGTTCGCCACATATTCGCCCCACGAAGTCCAGACTTCAAATTCAGGGATTGTGGCGTCCGCCGCACACTCGCCACGGATGACTACATCGTGAACGCAGCTGCTCGGTAGCCGCGTCCGCGGCAAGCATATTTCTCACAAAGGCAAAAAGGCGGTTCCGCGCACAAAGCTTCCTCGGACGTGATTCTGTCCAAATGGACGCGGCAGCGGTGGGCCCGTCCGGAGGAGATATATAGCCATCCATCGCGGGTTTCCGCCCCTCGTTGTTTCTTGGGCGGAGGTCGGCCAGTGTGGCTTGGAGCCGCCCTCGCGAGCTCCGAGAAGGTATATACGACCCAGCCTCTGTACTCCGTTCGCCCTTAAACTGATAGTGCGGTGGGAGTTACACGCGCTCGTCGTATACCTACCAACCACCTCCCTTTCATCACCTGACCCCACTCTCTGTGCGTGTGTGTATATGGGGCGGGAGCGTGGTCACGTGACGGTTCCGACGAGCAGGTAGCTTCCACAGCGCTGTCAGCTTGGGGGTGAAGGGAGTGTAGGCAGGATGACGCGCGAAAGTGGTCTCCGCGCGGATCACGCGCGCTCGGTTCCGACGTTTCATTGGCCGACCGCGAAGTTAAGGCTCGTTATGTCATGCGTGCAGCCCCTCGCGCCGGGTCGCGCTGCGCCGTGCCTGACCCTCCGGAACGAACGCAATGAATCGCCCGTGGCAATTGCCGCGCACGCTGTCAGCTCTGGAGGACGTCACTGCGACCCTCTGAAGAGGCGATCACCGTTCAGCCCTCGGCATTGCGAGTCATATGACCCGTGCCCGTGCACTGCGCGACACTGTCAGCGCGAACACGATTTCGGCGCCTTTTCGCACTTTACTTCGAAAGCGTACTGGAAAACAGCGAATTTCAGCACTTCGCTTAGTACCCGAACTGGGCACTTTCCACCACTATAGTATGTTCGTAATTTGATGGCAGTCCTTTGCTGCTGAGAGAGAAAAAATCGGCGATGGCTTGTTCGCGTTAACAGTGTCGCAGAGTGCACGCTTTCAGAGGTTCATTGATGACATACTGCACCATCGCAATGAAATCGGACCGCCAATCATTGGCATTCGTTTCATCCGTTCAACAAATAAGAAGGGCGATCGGTATCATGTACCAACGCATATGCTGCTTCATTGGCCTAGCGGGTGTACGCATTTTCGCCCCGGAGACTCCATGTCCATTCGAACATAATAATATGTGCCTTCCTTACGGGCTGAATGCAATGATTGCTGTCCCGAGTGCGTTGAGATTGGGATGGCGCAATATTCGCGACTCCAGCGACCTATAGGGTACGCCACTGCCGGGCGAATATGGCGGTCTATTACAGGTCGTGCCATGCCATGTGCCAGCCCAGCTCAACGGGCAACGCTAAGGCATTAGTAAGCGAGCATTGGACTCAAAATGGTTTGACCCACTTTTTATCGTCCCTGTTTCGAAACCTGCGGCAATGTGTTGGCGCAAGTGAGCTTCCAGAGGCTCGACTTTCTTCGAGGAAGCGATGAAAGGCTCGACTTTCTTCATCGAAGAACCTCGAGCCTACTGTCCTTCCACGGCGCTAATAAACGTTGATAAACGCGGAATGTCTGGTTCACGCGGTTACGTAGGTTGCGTGCAGAGCAACCTGGGTAAGAAGCTGATACCAGAGTTACGGCACAGGCACCGAGACGACTGTTCTATCGCGCAAACCATCGACATGTAATAACGTAAGCCACGAGAGACGAACAAAAATCGCGATAGGACCTGTTGCGGCCAGTTCAGTGGTTTTGTTTTCCCCCGCTAGGTGCCGTCAGTTTGGCTGGAGTCGCGAATACACCCAGGAAGCACAAGTCAAGGGTCCAGCGCACGCGCACATTCGTCACTTCGAGAAGTGTGCAATGTACGCGCAACAATCACAAACACCGTACACTGACAACGGCCAGAAGCCGTTTTCTGACACAAACATTACAGGGCGTCCCTTTCGTATGCTCAGCCTTCAGCGCGCGCTCATTGCCTTCCCTTGTGTTTCGCTGCTCGTGCACCAAACTCTTCTCGAAAGTAGAATGCTCGCAGTGGCGGCGGAGCTTCTGCTGTGGATCTTATGTCACAACGGATGATGGGAGTGTCACTGGGCCCATATTTCGGGCCGTTCAGAGCGCATGTTCAGAACTAGCTCCCATTTATCGTCAGCCAAGAACAACGACCCTAATTGGGCGGATTGCACGTTTAACTTGTGCATGAACGTCCACCCCCCCCAATCAACGTATACCGTGCATTCTTGACAGACAGTAAATGAAAGCGAGTCCTGAGAATGCGCTGCGAATAACGACCTCAAATATATGAGGATTCGAGGGTGAATTGTAAGTCGAGCGGGATTTAATGACTGCCTTTTAACCGATCACACAAACTTAAAAGCTTGTAATTAGTAACTGTACAGCTCTGCTCAATTTTCGGGACATAATTGCTTTAACAGTATATTGTTTCGGTTTCGAAGAATTTTTTTTCCGAGCAAAATGTGCCTAGGATTAGAGAAAAAAAGTCTCATAAAGTGTAACGTAAAAGTGCAACATAGAAGTGCAACGCAAGTGGAAGGCGCTAAATAAATTCAGCGAGCTTATACATCGCTTGGAATTTAGCGGAAGCGTTTACCCGGTACATTTAGCGGGGAACCTGAATGGTCACGCTAAATTCGGTCAAATTTAGATGAATTCAGAACGACTCCCGAGCTCAGAAAAAAGGTTCCTAAACACACGCGCCGCAGCTCAAAACACGCGGCAAATTCGGGGTCCCCCGATATTATCTGAATATATGTATCACACGCCGCAGCCACACTTCTAATCCGTCACACACAATACAGTCCGCAGACACTGTCTTCCCTCCCCCTCCCGTCAGCCAATCAGTGCCGAGCCTCGCGGCCACGCTTTTATCCAGGCTTCACTGGCTTCACGAAATGCCGAACAACGTACACGAAACAGCGTGCGGACAGTGTCCGAGGCCTGATTTTTCCTTTCATGACTGTCCTGTAACATTGGTGGCAGAAAAACTGTCGTCAGACATGTTCTAAGCATATACGTATGTATGGAGGGAACATGCTTCGAAGATATTCGAGGTGCGTCCGCAGACAATCTTGTCATCGTGTCTGCGGTGAACACTGCGTCTTTTGTGTGATGTTTGCGATCAGTGCGGCTGCAGCTTTAAGAAACATTTATTTTTACAGCGGAGCTGTTAAGGGCTAGTTTCCCTAGTATCGTGTCCGTCAGCAAACAAATGATGACACTAAACTCTGGACAGCTACCGCCATCTATAAGCGACGGTGGCAACCTTTCCAGCCTTTCCACTCCGGGCTTGCCGACTTGCGGCCGGCCATTACTTCATTCCCACCAAAACACAGCTTCGCTGATCTTCCTTCTTGACCAAAGTGGAAAGGCTGAAAGTTTTTTTTCTTTTTTTCTTTTAAATACTTCGTTTGAAGGAGAAAACCCACCGATGTTAAAGTCCGTGGGCGCCTTCCTGAAGTTGGCCTGCTGGGCGGCCCAGATCCCGGCGAGGGCGAGGCGGACCAGGCGCGGGCTGAGGACCTCGCAGGGCTTTCCGGTGCCGTTCTCGGCCGTCCTGAGCGGCGCCAACAGCGCCACGTTCGCCTGTCCCGGATAGATGGCGGGCGCCGGGTCCTCGGACCAGCGAGCCGCCGCCGACCTGCGGCCTCCGCTCGCTCCCGCCAACAGCGCCAGGAGGACCGCCGGCAAGAGCGCTGGCGTCCGAACACGCCCCGTCATGGCCCCGCAGTGTGCACCCGGCGGCAGGCCGCGGGCTGGCTTCGGCTGTAAGCATCAACCACAACCAGATGTTAGCGATAGTTTTTCTATATGTTTGGTCGTTTGTATTGCAACTTAAATGTTGAAACTTGGTTGGGGTGCTAGCCAACTGATACTGCTTGGCCTGAGAATACAAATTTGTAAACTTAAAAACTCTCTAAAAATTCTAAAAAACTTAGCAACTAAAAATTGTTTATGAAAAGAAAACAGTTAAATAACATGGAAGTGCATTCCTTCCTTTTCAAAAATCTGTTATGCAAAAAAAGAAAAAAAGAACCGCTGTCATTAACGTTTTTCGCGCCGCGTTTTATATATATATATATATATATATTAAATACTTTTTCTAGTAATCCTTTTGTACAAGCACCTGAAGTGATACGTAGTATTCACTGAAAAATTTGAGAAATGAAAAACAAAGAAAAACCCTTGAAAATGGTTTAAAGTATAAAAACCCAACGAGCCCTTTCCGACCGAAATTTTCTTACGAATTTTTTTCAGATTTTTAGTCGAGTGTTTTCAAGATTTGCTACAAACGCGAAAACGAAACTCAGACAAAAAAAAATCCCTTGGTCGCATGAGCATTCGCTAAAGAAAACCACTTTCTAAAGCCACCGACGTCGCAATCTTACCCCCCACAACGTTGTACAAGGTATATACCTCGTATAGATACCTCTTGAGGCTGAGCATAAAATGCATCCACGCGCACACAGTGTAGCTGTACTGCGTCAGAATGACAAAGCCGCACAGACAGGCGTGATGATATCGCAGCATCTGTTGCCGGTTATGCGTCGTCACGACACCTGCGTTTCCGGAGGAGCGTGTCACTGTATAACATGTTAGGAGAGGCGCGAACAGAGGCGATGAAGCGACAGTGAGAAGGCCAGTTTCACTGCACGATCTTCACTTGTAACGACCAAGAAGGATCCAAATTTGATTTTTGTTCACTTTTGTTTTTGCAGCGAAGTTCTCAGAACGCGGACGAGGAAGAGAGAAATGGTGTCTGAACAAGGCCAGCCAAAGCGGCGAACGTTTGCTCGGGTTTCGCGCATCTGCCGGTAGAGGCGCTGTTTGTTTAGGGGCTTTCGTACGAGGCTACGCGCGCCGCGTAGGGGTCTTGTCAAAGTGTGCGCGAATAAGGACGGTTCCTCGAATGGCTCTCATCGGGCTCCTACGACCCCAGACGTGTTGCGCCATCTCACGGTGTCTGTCGAAATGCGAGCGAACCTTCGCCACACTTGTTCCTTAGTGAGGTGGCGCCGTTCTGACAATTATTTTTTTTTCTTCCACCGCGTCTCAGAGGCTGACTCGTTGTTCTTCAGAGGAAACGTGAAAGAGACCTCAAAACTGCGGACATTGTGATGCTATGCTATACTCCATTGATCATCTATCACTGTTTAAGAGGAAAATGACACGATAGAAAGAACGGTGTGACAAAACGTGCTACGGCTGGAACGCAGAACGGTGGTAATACGTCTAAATCTTTAACAGTACATCGACACGCGTGTGTGTAAGGCAGGGATGACGGGGACGAGTGTCGACCGCCGCTATACGGCCAAGGACCAATCCTTTAAGCGACCGTGAAGCCGAGACAGCCGTACCCTTGCCGGCTCCGGCAGTGGCACGTCTCTTCCTCCTAACGGCTATTTCCGAGCACCGAGAATGTATATGTACACGGACAGATTTGCTTTGTCTTCGACGAGACCTCCGTGGTTTCGTTTTACGGCTGTCCGCCTCGACGCTGCGCTCTGTCACGGCACGGAGTCATCGAGGCGCGTCTCGGAGGACCCGTCTCCTGGTGCGTGAGCGGCGAGCTTAGTTCCCCCGTTGTCGGGCGGTTTGTCGCGCTCCAACGAGCTACCCCGAAGAATGGACGGCGAGAAGGGATCCAGCGAGAAGCCGCAGAAGACAACAATCGCGGACCGATGACGTTTCTTTGAGCCG
This sequence comes from Ixodes ricinus, assembly GCA_037355805.1. Taxonomy (NCBI): domain Eukaryota; kingdom Metazoa; phylum Arthropoda; class Arachnida; order Ixodida; family Ixodidae; genus Ixodes; species Ixodes ricinus. Next base: position 121,298 of record JAZHYW010053165.1, on the reverse strand, counting down.
CGACGAGAGAGACAGGACCACCTCGGCGAAAGCCATTTGCGTCCAAAAAGACGCCGTTGAAGTATAGAACTCGTACAAACTGAAAGAGGAGCCCTTCGTATTACGCCATTGTTAGTGGATCCCAGACAATGCACCCCGATCTTGAAGCTCTGCGGATGGATTGTCTGGGACGTACGTGGCTCGGCAAGTGAGTAGTATGCATGGCGCATCTTGTCGGAAAGCAACCTAAAGTAAGGCCTAAGCTTAAAACAAAGAGAATTTTGTTAAGCAGAATGATGGGGGGGGGGGGGGGGGGGCATTACACGGCTTCAGTGATGCGCTCCAACACCCGCCGTAATTTTTTTAAACTCCTTCTGTGATTACGGGAAAATTCGTGCCTGGAAGAAAATTTACATAATTATTAGAAAAACATGCTTTCAACGGAGAGGGGAAATGGCAACCCGGATATTGCATAATGAAACACAAATGGTGTGAGAATATATCGCGCAGCACTACAAATGTCATAACTATGTATATAGTTATGACAGTTAAGAGTGCAAACAAAAGCAAAACCAGGAATAAAAAAAAATGTTTTGAAGTTTCTCACAGATCTTTTGTTAAATTACTCAAACCCCAAGAAGGACGCTGAGGATGCAGGTACCCATTTTCGCCTTATATACATAAAATGTTCGAAGTAAATACGCAAAAGAACGCGTAAACGAAATGTGCCAAGTTTCATTTTTTTTTCTAGGTTTTCGCTTGTGAATAGTTACAGCTGCACATCCCAGGCACGTGCAGCTTGTGTAACTATTTAACAACACTTTCAGCGCGCTCCTTGGTGCCTGCTCAAATTATCAAAAGGAAGGTTATACAAGCGCATGCCGATTTTCGTTTTGATTCCGTACATTGCAGAAATTCGTAAAATGCAGCTTAGAATGACGTACTTCTGAGGCAAAACATAACAAAAACAAGAACGTAGATCAAGCGCCGTTTTATTTCTTCCTCAGTCAAGCGTCGTATTTCATCCGAACTCCGAGTGCTTTTCATTTAGCAATGTAGAAACACAGCACATAAGCCACCATGCACAACTGGTAGCTCTAGTGGGCAAGAAATTTCGTCAGCCATCTTCCAAGCTTCCAAACAATACACGAACACGTTTTGTTTACGCGCTGAAGGTACGTTTTCACACACTCTACCTCACCACAGTGCTGAAGCACCCTGAATTACGTAATGGATCGTTTCGCAGGAAGCTTCTTCTTCCTTACCACAGGGCTCCAGTCTACAAACACGCACCTCCATTGTTCGCGCAAACAAACGAGCTAGGAGTCCCCTAATAGCCTTAGCCGATTGATTATGCATGCGCCGCGTCGACATACACGCCATCTTGAACCCATTAGGCCCGTGATATGCACCGTGCAACCTACTACTCCCCCTGCGGCGCGGCTCGCACCGAGCACAATCCACGAGGAGGCAGTGCACTTGTTTACGAACTCCAGGCTCGTCCGACGAGGCAGTTTCCTCAACGCGACCGCGACGTCGGGCCGTTCGTGCGATCGTCGGCGTCCTTGAGTGTCGCTCGGCGCTGCTGCTTCTTCTTGGCTCAACGTTCGCTTCCATACGATTTTCTTTTTTTCCGCCTCCGCGCTCTGTGTGCTGCTGCCGGGGAGGACAAATGTCGGGGACGGGTTCACCTCCGTTGGCGGCTTCGCGTTCCTCTTCTTTTCATGCGGCGGATTAACGAAGCGGCCGCCGGCAGCATGCAGGCCATTCCCGGGACGTGGGAATCTTGCCGAGCAGTCGACCAGCCCCATACTCCGTTCAACCCTACAAGGCCGGAATCACTCTCTGATCATACGTCATGCAAAAGACAGTCGGCAAACGCGAGTCGCCGCAATATCTGCGGTTCGAATGCCGCGTGCCCGTGCTTCCCCTTCGAACTCGCTGCCATGCGGCATTCGAAGCGCGGATCTCGAAGTGACTCGCGCTCGAATCCGTTCCCGCACCGTCATTTGCATCTGATGTGCGAGCAGTGCGACCGTGGCTTAAGCTGACAGTGCGGCGGAAGCTACGTGGTCGTTTTAGACCAAGCGCGCGTATAACTTTCGTCACGTGATCACGTTCCTGCCTGTACGAGACACTGTATAAGGTGTACGCGCTTCGGAGTAACGACACTCTAGCCATCTCCTGCTTCTTAATATCATTGTCGCCAGTCATACAAATATTTATCTAATATCGCTAGAAACGACTTTTTACATCCTCCGAAAACGTTAAAACAGTCTGCGGCAAGTCTAATACACGCCCCCCCCCCCCCCACACACACACACACAAAAAGGACGGTCTGCAAAGGTTGACTGAGGCGCGTTTCTTCCTTGTCTTTTTAGACTTAGGCTAGGTGGCGCAAGCTACCGCCCGTGACAAAGAGTATAGCCATTCACATCCATCCTTCCTTTTATACGGCGGTCCTGTCACATTGGTCACACTAAAACCGTCTGCAGACGCGTTCGAAGCGTGCATATTGACGAGGCAAACGTGCTTCTATGATTCATGAGGCGTGTCCGCAAATAATTCTGTCATCATGTCGGCAGAAAAACGCCGCGTTCTTTGTAAGCGTATGATATGTTCTATAGAAAATCCAAGAAATGCAGTGGCGATATTTAAAGCGAGAGCCTCTATACTCCCTCCATCCACATACCGGTGCGCAGAGAGCGGGGTCAGATGATGAAAGGGAAGAGTTCGATTGGTCCGGCGAGTCCGCGTATTGCTGCCTATCGCACTGTCAGCTTAGGGATATTACAACGGTTTAACCAGCTGAACGACGAAAAGAGGGAGAAAAGAGTGAAGACAGGCGATCGCTGGTTAAACCTTCACTCTTTTCTCCCTCTTTTCGTCGTTCAGCTGGTTAAACCGTTGTAATATGTACCACCAACTAGCTCAGCTTCTACCCCCTGTTAGCTTAGGGATGAACGGAGCAGATGCCGCCGGCATGCACGAATGCACGCCGGCGGAAACGTCTTCGGAAATACCTCCTGCGAGTTGTGTCGGTTCTTCCTGCGGCGAGGAATATACGGCGGCGACAGCGACGAGATTATACCCCGCGCGAAAATAACAAGAATAATAACAACACCGATTTTACGAGTGAGAAAGGACGGAAGATGAGAGCGCGCGCGTTGCCGTTATACGAGGTGGGTTTTCGGCAAAACATTCTCGGCGATCTTTTTCGGCAGCATAGGCGGTCAGCCGCGACGAACGAGCCCAGACGAAGCCCACAATGCGGCGCCGGGTTCTCTCGGTGTATGTATACAGTGGCCTGGCCGGTGAACCGTTACAGACTTGGACTTTCGGAATCGCCGCTTGTCTGCTACAATGGGAGGCCTTAACTCGAGACGGGGGGACTATAGTGTGTGCGGCTGTGGAAAAAGCACAAAATGCACTAACCACACACTTTTTTTTTATTTGTATTATTATTATTTATTTTTTTGTAGCTTAAAGTACGGGGACACGGAAGTTCAGGCAAACTTCTGAAAGTGAGTATTCGCGGCGCTAAAATCAGCCTTGTTTCGAACGGAATGCGATAAGCAAGCATCACGAAAAGTAACAGCCCGCGTTTGGCCCCACCAACACAGGGCGTGGCGAATCGTCTTTGTGTACCTCTCTTCGCGATTGGTTCCTCGGAGTTCTTATCGGCCAATGCTACAATGTGATTGGCTGCGGAACGAAAATAAGATATTCGGGACTCACCACCCTACGTCTCGTAAGCTTTCAGTGACGCAAATGCAATATTATCAACGAGGTAGAGGGGCTTAGAGTGATAAACCGGAAGTTCGGAAGTGGCACCTGCCCCCGGTTGCCGCCATTTTGTACGCAAAAGTGACCACACGTCACGTGACCTCACAAGAGCCGTGACGTCACCGGTAAGATGGCAGCGCCCAGAGCTGTGGAATGCGAGTTTGTTCGGTGCGCGGTAGCCGCGATGTGTAGCTGCTTTCCGACGACTTCGGTCTTCTTCGTGCTCGCTGACGCAGGTATAATGTGAAAATATGAAGAAATGAGACTTCATTACCTTTTTCCGCAAGATCGCCCTGTATCATCGGGATATTAACACCTGCGAGACAGCATCAGCCGTGTCGCCGTACCTGTGCTCGGATTCCCGGATGTGTTCAAGGGTCGATAGAACTTTGAGTGCTTTTAGCATGCAATTTTCGCTTTCTCTTAGCTTTGTTTGAACGTTGGAATGTCTGAGAATTGACGCGATATGTATACATCGGACGTAGGGCCTAGGGGAATTCGTTTCAGCCCTAGGTAACTGCATAATCACAGCCAACTTTTAGCGAGGAAGCTCCTGCGATCTTTACGTTTTGTACTTATAAACAATTTTACGATATAACTCCTAGCATAATATATTCGCATTTTTCTAGCTTCGTTTGAACGTCTGAGAATCGAAGCGAAAGGTATACGTCGCGTGAGGACTTAGGGGAAGTTGTTTCAGCCCTGCGTCACCGAATAACCATAGAAACTTTTAGCGAGGAAGCTCCTGCGATCTTTAACCTTTTGTGCTAATCGACGATTCTACATTCGATCGCTTTTCTTCCTTTTTTGTGAGTGCGAATTGCACACTTATTTTCAGCTGCGAGGATGACGTTTTTATTGAGTGGGGGGATGAATAAATCGTTGCAGGCACCTGCTTCAATGCTATTCGACTTGCTATTTTTGGTGTACGCATAGATTAATTGCGCAATTTTCTCTTTCGTAGGTTTTTTTGCAGCAATACTTTTTTTTCATCAAGAGTGCATTGTATTAGTCGGTCAATCATTTACTTGTTCTAGTTACCTGTACAAGATTGATTCATATTTGTGTTCACCCCTTGCCCGAAAAGCAGTCTTGTTGAAAAATGTTCACTACCATTCCTTTCGGTCTCTTCAATAGACTTCTTTCTAAAGTGTGGGCTGCCTATACTTCGTATTACCATAACCTGGAAAAGGGCAACCGCCACAGCCCCCTCGTGCCAATCAGATTGACGGAGTGAAGGCATGTGACAAATCTGTGCTGACGAGCACTCTGATGATATGTTGTCATGTGCCTCTCTCCAACATGCATATTGACTCACCAAGACTGTAGCCTTCGCCGCTGGCCAAATTGTGATGGAACGAATTACAGTAGCTACTACTCTAATTGCCCAAGGCCTTCATACTTTGGGCATTTGTTCGACAAGAATGTTATGTCCGCGATCACTGTGAACTCGGCTGAGCACCTATTGGACTCGAATGCTGCATTAACGTTCGACGTGAACTGGAATATATTCGTGTGCTTTACACCGAAAAAAATGGCGACAGTTGTGTTGCTTGATGGGGTTTTGCAAAGGGTATATTGTGTCACACGTATTGGAAGTGTCCTGCTATATAACAATGCATGAACACATACCATTAAAGTAGATGCTCAGAGGTGTGTTTGTTTTTGCAATTAACAAGTTACAGCAGTGTGCTTTAATGATATTATCATGTGCGTAGTTTTAAGTATCCTCTCTGCAATGCCTACAAAGGCCCCTGGAGAGAATAAATTAATAAATAACATTTTCACATCACTGGAGTTGGTTTTTGGATGCGCCATATGTTCAGGAGAAGTGGAACGAGTGCAGCCCAATGCAACCAGTCTGGTATGTCCCATTAATTAATATTGAGGGGTTAGAGATGCGAGTGTCCTCAAAAGTTCCAGCACGTGCGGTGAACACAATTCTTTGTGTAGAGACTCCGAAGGCATAAAGGCGAGCGAAAATATGTTTATTAGGTTAGTGTATCAAATATGTTGATTTCCACTTGATTACGTAATTATTGGTTATTTGCAAATGGTTCCATAACGAGTTCTTTCTGCGACAGTCTCGTGTCAGGCGTTCAGTCATAGTACCTGTGCTGCTTGTTGTCGGATGATGCTCCTGGCACGTCGGTGTTCAGTTTGGTCGAGTGGCAACTTTGACCGACTGATGCCGTCGTGTAATCATACGTCATGTGCGGCCACTGACATCTGATGCACTGAAGCTGCAGGGCTGGCTTCTAATCCGCAAATTTTCCTGGTAGTTTTCTGCATCAATGCGGCAAGCTCGGGCATGTATGAATGCTTCGGCGTTGGAGTGTCTCGTGGAATCGGCATTGAATAGTAACGGGTAGCCGACGACGGTCGTCGTGACTTTGTGGCATAAGTCGCCCTCGGATCGTCAGATGCCGCTTCGCTCGAAGAAGACTCCAGATGAATAGCCTGTCGAACTTGTTCGGAAACAATCTCGGCAATCAAAATAAAAGCCGGGCAACTGATGGCAGGAAGTAGCTTCCGATCCCCTCCCGGACAACGTCGTGGATGTCGCGGATGCCTGGGAGGCTGGCGTCGAAGTTGCAGCTGGACGACTCGAGTGTCGAGAAGCTGGGGAGTTGTTGATAGCGACAGGCTCGAGCCTGCAGTGTACATTCAATGTTGGAAGCCGCGGTGATATGAACCCTTCGACTGTTGTCGTGGTGTTGCGGACAAGGTACCTCACATGAGGGACATGGGATTTTTAGCTTCTTGTCTTCTGTAGAATCAGGGTTGGCGTGGGTGCTCGATCACGCCCAAAACATCTTCCACGAAGGCGGTGACGCTCTCGTTGGGGCCGCATCCTGGACAGAATCAGGAATTCGGCTCTCCCGGTCAATGTTGGCTGATGAACGTGCACTTCAGCTCAATCTTGCAAACTTCCTACGACGTTAAGGAGGATTCGTTGTACTCAAACCAGTGCCTGGCAGTTTCTTCCACGAGAAGTATAGGTTCTGCAGGAGCTGGTTGTCCGTCTACCTACTGTGGCGGGCGACACGGCCATATATTTCAATCCAGCCCTCGACGTCTTCATACACCTTGCGTGAAAGGGCATCAATCGGAGTGCGAGGTGCGACGGGCATGCATACGATGATGGGAGCGGATGTGGTTCGCTGCTACAGGTTCGCCATTGTTGGCTTAGTCGGCTTCGGTTTTTCTGGCAAAAGACCGAATTCTGGTGGTTCTTGCTGGTAGCAGCGACTGGCTCGGATTTCAGGTTCTTCGTGGTGCATTTCCAAGGTTCGTCCTTGCGGTACTCGCTCGTCTTGCGGTTTTTCTGCCGGGCTTGGGATAGGACTTGGTTCACGGCTCGCCGGGCGTTTAAGACGCGGGATAATCCGCTACCCGTGTCTTAATTGTTATCCGGCAACTCGGCCGAGGAGCCGCCAGGGTCCACACAGAGTGAAGGGCTATGGGTAAAGTGTGCAGCACCTCCACCAGAACATACGATGACAGCTGAGCATGGCCTGGAACTTTCCAGAATGTAAATAGTGATAGAAAATAGGACTGGAGCAAGCATCTGTGACAATATAACAAAACAGACAGAAGAGAGTCTATCCTGACCACTAAAAAAGCTGCATTGTTTTAGAGGCATTCGGTTCGAATAAATCCTCTCCTTCGAAATTTGGCGACTGCCGACGACGTACTGAACTGAAATGGATGTGGAACCACTTTTCTGGTAATGAGCCGCTGCAGACTGTCGTCGCAAAGCGGCGTGAACAGGTGGACTGGGTAGGTAACACGCGCGATGAAATGTCCATACAGCTTGCAATTCGCGTACCGAGTGTTGATGAAACTTGTGTCGACGAAACGTGCGACAGACAAGCGGAATCAATACCAACTACAACACCTGTGCTCCGTAAAAGTGCACGTCTACGCCAGAACAATTTAGGAAGCAGCATAGCATCACCTAAAGCACGGCACAGGAACTACCAACTTGAAGCACTTGAAGGCAGCTCTCCGGTGCGCCGCACAACCAAAGTGAGCCTTCGGTCATTTGAACGAAGCGGCACCACGATTGCACACTGCCAAGCACGACTCACGCAATTTCCGTCGCTAAACTGCGTATTCAAACATATTGCACAAGCTTCACTGCAGACCTCGAAGATTCCGATGGTCAACGAGAGCACAGAAAAGTCGCCTTAAAATTTACTTGCGGTATCCGAATCAATCCGAGGTCCGAGCAACGTAGGGCCGATTGTCTCTTTCGTGGCAATATCCCCGTCGGTCACCAGCGAAATGCACACCGCTCCTCCTTCTTTCTGTTCACGTTATACCTACGTCAGACACCACGCTGAACTCTGAAGTCGCTTTCGACCGAACTTATATGACGGCTTCCGCGTCTGAAATCAACTCGCCGACACGAACGACAACAAACAACGCATCCGACAAGCTCCGGCCCAGCTGGGACCAGCCGCTGCCTGGGCGCTGCCATCTTTGCTGTGACGTCACGTATTTGGTTTGGTCATGTGACGTGTGGTCACATTTGCGTACAATGGCAGCCGCCTTATGGGGGTCACTTTCGAGTGCAGACCGGAACCCCGGTTTATCGCTCTAAGCCCCTCTACCTCGTTGAATATTATATTGAAGGGATGGATAGATGAGGCTGAACTCTTCAAATCTGGTGGCGACTTGCGCCACCGCATAGCCAGCTGGGGAGGTCCAACCGTCGCACCCCTAGCGGCTTAGTTGAGAACTAAACTTGTGGGGACAAAGCGTGCGTGAAATTTGTTTTTATTTCTGACGCAAAGGCTCGCCTGACGTCGCCACACGCTGCATCAGCCTTTGGCGACGTCACTGAACACGAGTTATCCAGCACTCGTGTTTAAATCCGTGTCGCGCGCTCAATCGTGAAAGATGACGTAAAAAAATACGCGAGTTTTGTATTTCGTTTTTTAGATGCGGAGCATCTCTTGCTCGGGTCTATGTCCTGCGGCGTCGGCGTCGGCGTCGTAGTCCGCACTCACACTACGCATGCGCAACTCTCCTCCTTCCCTCTCTCCAACAGCTGCGCGTTACTCTCTCCGCTCTCTCTCTCTACCAGCTGCGTGCACTTCGCGTCCGTTCGCTTCCACTCACACCGCGCGCGCATGCGCAACTCTCCTCCTCCAGTCTCCTCTCCTTCAAGTAGCGCGCTGCGCGGCTGCTGCGCGCTTCCCCGGAGGAGTGAAAGGAGGATAGTTTTGGGCGCGCGGGTCGCAGCGCCACGCCAGGGCTTTCCAGTGGGGTAGGCTTTCCTTGCAACTCTGCGGCTGTCGTCTGCTAGCGTTTCTCGGCCGCTCGCGTCCACCGCAGCCCAAATCCGGCCGGCCAAAAGAAATCAGTCAAGAAGGGAATAAATTAATTACGATCCGCGATGCTCCGCATCACCCCATGATTCCCCTCGGGAAGATGGTGTAATTTTTTTTTTGCTTTTATTGGCGTGTTTTACAAGACTCTCGATACAAAGAGATTGCGCCGCATATATACATACATACATACATACATACAGACGCACATGGTGTATTAGAGCAGCTTAAAGGAACAGTGCAACAATATTCAGTTTGATTTGTTTGTTTTTTTACTTTACGCGAGTTTGTTTTTACAGTAGTGGGACCAAAGTATGTGTTCGCACGCAACGCCACTGACCAAGAAACCTCTTTGTTGCGGTGAAATTTCAAGGAAAAAGCGAACGGTCACTCTCATTCTCTCCTTCGCAAAACTTGGTGACGTAGCGTGGGGGTCGCAGTGTCGGCATAGTCCCGCAGTAACGATATTTGAATGCGGCTCTCTGTTTGAGCCCGAGCATTGCGTAAGCACTCGATTTGGGCTCGTGATAACCAATAGCTCGACACGCATTCGGGTAGTGGCTCGCGTCCAATCGACGGCAACGACGACAATAGCCGAACCCTAACAATGTCTTGAACTCAGCGCGTGTGCTGTGCTCTGCTAACCCAAGCGTGGCTGTAGGATCAACTTTGGCGGCGTATAGTAATAGGCTCCAGAGCACGTGGCCACTTGTTCTGGCTGCGAGCTGAGGGAGTAAACGCTGCTCGTTTCTTCTTTAATTTTTTTCTGCGACGTTTATTGCGTGGGGAGAAAAAAACGAACGCGTGTTTCATTGGTTATAAACACCAGGGATTCGTTCTAAGTGGTATTTGCGCAAAGTACAAAGAGCGGCGGTAACACTGCTATACTCTGTTTCACCTTATGATGTACCGCAGGAAAGGCTACAAGCGCGAGCTTCTTGCTCTGGGGCACATCTCGGCGGCACAAGCTCTCGTGCGCTAAGAGCAGCTGCCAACGCTATGAGCTCGTGCTTCTAGCCTTCTCTGCGGTACAACATAAGGTGAAACGGAGTATAGTAACGTCATGCAGAAGAAGGGCTGCAGATACTCCCTCATGCATGTTTCTTTCTTGTGAGCCGGTCTTGCCACATTGAAGCAAATATATGCTTCGAAAATGCGTGAGGCGGTTCCGGAGATACTTCTCTAATCATATCTGCAGCTAACCTAACATAACAGTCTTTTATGCGAGTGCGGCTTTCCAGTTCGATCTCCTCGTGCACCAAGCTCTTGCGTATGCGATCTTTCGCTGTCTCTCTCTGCGCAGTTTCGGAAGATCCGCACAAGCAAGACAGCGCTGGCGACGCGTGAAACGCTCTCGTAAAAAAAATAAAAAAGAAACAAAAAGAAGAAACGGGCGGTAGGTTACACAGAGGGGCTGTGAGACGAGAGCCAGCGACTGCTCTCCTTTGACGAGGACTCGTCGCCTGTCCTGACGGAGCACGGGGGACAGAGACGGAGACGCGCTCCAGTTGTCCGTCTCCCGAGTCGGACACGGACGGCGCTCGCGGCGACGAGGTGGACTCACGCTGGACAACAAGAGCCAGGCCAGGCAACGGGCCACTGCCCGGTCGTCCGCGCAGCCGTCCTCGGAGGGGGACTGCATGCATTGCCGTCCGAGCGGTCCATTAGCGCCACTTGGAACCGCGTGCTTGCCAGAAGACGACGGGAGGGCCGATTAGCGTTAATCGTTCTTCTTGTGTTCGCGCGGAACTGGTTCATTCCGATCGGACAGAAGATGCTCGTTGGTTTAAATCTTGGTGGAGCGTTGTGAACGCCAATAAACAGGAAGTTTCAGCGGGTCGCACGCTGCGAATTGCGGGCCTAGCGGGCGCGTGTTCAATCGGTATGCTTCGAAGCGTGGAAGTAGGAAGAAGAGGTGGCGACATTCTGACTCGAGCCAACCAAACGAGAAAATCCCCGAGTAAAGCCGGAAGCAGAGGTCGCGGATGGTGGGAGCGCCATCAAGGGCGACCAAAACAGCTGTTGGTGCCAAAATCAGCTGTTTTTTTTCGTCCAATAGCGTCGTTTTCTGTTTTGTTCGCTCTTGGTCATCGTCGGGGGCTTGTCCCTCCAAATCGGAAGTGTCCTTTGGCTTCACCACCGGTGGCCTCATGTCGCCTCCAGAAGCTTTCTACCTCCATGCTTCGAAGTGACGGCACGAAAACTAAAGCACTGTCAAAGCAAAAGGCACCTGCCATTGTAAAATGCGTGATATCGGACGGGCGTTGTGTAAGTACATAAGCTCAAATTTGGCAGTTTTTTTCATGTTTTGTTTATTTATCTTTTATTCGTAAGATGAATATGGGACTCCGCTCGAGTGCGACATGAAGCCAGACAAAGTCATTGTTCACGACGCGGAACAAGGCGAGAGAAGCGAGGAAGTCTCAGGGAGGATAAAAACGGAAGACTCCGTTGTTGTTTCTTTCCTCGGAGAGGGCAGACCAAGGCCAGTTTCACGGTGACCGGAAGTCGCCTACTTCGTCCGCTTTTTCCGCCGGTCTATTATTTTCCTCCCCACGAATTAACCTCTGCTCAGTGTTTCAAGCAACGGAACAAAAGTATTAAGTGCTTTCTCGGGATAAGAAAAGTGCGGGGACTCTCCCCCGAGCGACAAAAAGACGCCCCCCCCCTTCTCCCCCTCTTTTATTTTTTTAATTTACAGGACGGGCGAGCACACCTCGTGTAATTAAGAAGGACTTCCTGAACCTTGCAGCTCGGTCTTTTTGCTTTTTTAAAAGAACCACCGCCGCAGCTTCCTGTCGCGGACCGTTAGTGTTGAGAGCCAGTATTAGAAAAGTCGCTCAGTCAGCCTCTCTTTTGAACGTCTTTTTCGTCTTTTCCTTTCTTCTCTGTAGCTTCCGCCTTCAGAAAAATGCTTTTGTCTATATTGCTCACGTCGAACGTAAAAATATAACCCAACAAATCTAGGTCAAAGATTACGTGGTTCCTACGTAATTGCTTCTGTCTAAGCATGCATGGGTCCCCACATGTTTGGCTCGCAAATTGGATTGACTGGAGCCAAGCCATAAATCAATGTCCTAATGTCTAGAGAGAACATTTATTCGAGCGTCTTCCGTCTTCGATAAACATGTTTTATTTTTCTCTCTTTGTGTTACTTCATTAAGTCTCGTTTATTGTACTAAGTTATTTCTGTCAGGTATGAATTGCGCTGAGCTTCGCACAGGTTTTGTCATGTTATTTTTTTTTCTTTTTACTGCCACACAGTGTCTAGCTGATCGTCGTCCTGAAGAGAGGTGCCTCGTTTGTTTGCTTGTATTGATCAAAATTACGTTATAATGTTCCCATTGGCATAGGTTCTGCATCATTCTTTCTGGAATGACACTGTAGGCCGTACACCGATCGCCTGAATTTGAGGACAGTAAACGCATTGTGGTTTTAAGCTGACAGTCCGCGGGTAGTTGTAAATAGTCCGAGAAAGAGAGAGAGAGAAAGACTAGGCGAATTTCAAAACGCAAGTAGCAACTAAGGACAAAAACATGATTCACACGAATCGTGTGAGAGGAAAACCCGTGAAACACCATTTTCGTCCTCAATATCCCCTTTTCAAAAGTTCGCGCCTGTCCGCCATTGCTTGATCACAAACTCGGAGCTCGTATTGGACACGAGGGTGACGTCAGCGTTCGGCGAGGACTCGTATCCAATCACGCGCTTCGTGTCCAAGCAATGGCGACCGCCAATGTTGCTCGATCAACTTTTGAAAAGGGACCGTTATGAAAATGAAACTTTCTTTATATAAACGGTAGATAGAAAAAGCATAAATTAATTTGAAAACACGTGAAAATCTCAAAACAGCTGCCTATAGTCTCACCCCCCCCTTTCTTTTTACTCTTTCTCTCTCTCTCTCCCTCCCTTCTGAAAAGTACTCAGTAATATCAAATGGGTCGGGACACTTATCGCAAATCCGTCGAGTTTATTCCGCCATGCACACCCGATCGAAAGCTCCCATACTTTCCGGAGACGAAGCCCGGCGCGCGTGCAAACCGGTGAGAAGACTCAAAGGAAAGCCTGCCAAACTCGTCGGCCCGTCACGAATCGCCGGCGGCGGCTGCGAGCTGACCGCCCTAAACAAGCACCGATCTCTCGTTCAAACGGTTTCACGGAAGAAAGAACGATACAGCCACGCGCAACCGCGCCGCTCGCTGCTACACGTCGTTCACAAGAAGAGGGGATGGCTGCCACACGTCCGACCTGTTTCCCGTTCGGATTTTCATTTTTGTTTCGTTCCCGCTCTTTAATTGATCCGCCAGTTCCCGTGGCTCGCTGACCGGATCGCCCGGGCCAAGTTCGTCCGTTCGACGACGGCGGGGAGTAGGATCACGCTCGGAAGAGGGAGACCTCTCGGTGGCCCCCCACTGGGTACCCTGCCGTCCGGGCAAGCAAAAAAGAAGGAGAGACTACCCCGGAAGAGAAGAGGTCACTCCTGCGAACGAAGCTTATTGTGGACAACGCCTGAAGTCGCAACAATTAAGTTAGGGCCCCTGCCACACGGCGTTTAGTCACTCACAGTCACAGCTTATACGGAGAGCAAGTCATCTGCTTCTTGCGCGTAACGTCAGAACGACGCCGAGCTCTGATTGGCTTTGATTAAAAGAATAGGGTGTAGACCTCAATGCTAGATGCCTTCGGACCTACCCGCTATTTGTTTTTCAATCAGCCAATGCGAGCTACGTTCTGACATCATCGCAACCCATGTGCAAGAGGCAGACAAACTTACACTCCGCATAGGAAACGCAGGGTACGACCTTTCATGTTGAAGCTTCTCGCTCCGTGATTGGTTGTCCAGCGTTCTTACTGGCTAATGGAGCGATCTGATTGGCTGCGGAGCGTTAGTGAGATGTTTGGGAGTTGCCTCGCCCGACGTATCTAGCGACGTCGATACCCCTGTAAGACGGACCGCTTAAAGGAATGCATAACCAAACATTTCAGTGTCCATAAGAAGTGGCGTATACGATCGTTCCACGAGCCAGCAGCCGTCGGTGTGCCCAAGCAGATGTACCGAAATTGACGTCATAGTCCCCCGTTCACGTGGATGACAGTAAAATGTGTGGGCTCCGGAGAAAAGAAGATTAAAGGCAGACTTTTCATCTCCACAGTGGGGTCTGGTGTAAAAGGTGGGCGAATAATTGGTCTAACAAGCACGTAGCTTTCACTTGTGAAGAAGAAAAGCCTGTCTTTATTCTCCTTTTGCTCGGAGTCCATACATTTCACTGTCATCCTATGCGTGAAGGAGGACTGTGACTTCAATTTCGTTGTGCGTGCTCACGCACACCGGCGGCTACAGCTCGTGGAAAGATCGTGCGCCCCTTATTATGGACACTGCAGTGTTGAGTTCAGAATCCCTTTAAGCTCCTTTAGTAGGAAGGACAATCTCCTAAATGGAGGAGTTCGTTCCACGTGGCACGGCTAATGCTCCTTCCCCAAAAGAGTCCTTTTCGGGAAAAGAGCTCGCTAGCGTCCTTTAGTGCGAAGGAAGTACTCTCGAAGTATAGGTGCTAGCGGCATTGGAGGCCAGTTTGCGCATCATTTCGTCTCCATGGAATCACAATTTTGAAGGACTGACCTCAGTATTAGTTTTTCAGACGCTGGCTGACGGTACTGTAGCCATGAAAAGCTTTCGTGGATATCTTAACTGTGTCAGGGACGACCTGTATCTTTCTTCCTCCTCGCGCGTCTAGAGCTATTCGACAACTCACCTGCGCGCTCGCACCTCCTTCGGGTATACGGCGAGCAAGTGTTCCAAAATGCGTCTTTCCCGCATCGGAACGCAAGGAGCAGCGTGCCAATCAAAAGGCAACACAGATAACGCACAGGGAACGCGCGATGACGCCAGGCGCGCTCCCTCGTTGGTCGAGGTCGGGGCTAAACAGAAGCACCTGGGGGAGTTGGGGGGTAAACAAACACACGAGGTACGCAAAGAGCAGACGAACTTGCAGGCCGTATTGCTGGAAGCATTAAACTCGAATACAGATCATTTTCAAACTTCAACTATGGGAAGACACAAGTTTTCAATGACTTCAGGGATTCAGTCAATAGGCAAACATTTAGCACACTGTAAATTTAGTGTATAGTGTCGTGGTTGCCAGTGTCTGGTTATGACACGAAAGCTCCTTGCCAATATTTCCTTTCCTTATTCTTTGAAATATTTGCGTTTCGAAAATTGCCCGTATCAGAAGCATTACTCGTAATGCTTTAAACGATTATATATTTTTTTCATAATATTTTTAGTTTCGGTTTTATCTTCGTGTGGCCAGTCCCAAAGGAATCAATATCGGTGGTAAATAGTATTTTGCCGGCCGTGGGATAGCAGCTTTTTTGGCAGAATATCAATTAGCGGAAAGGATACTTATTGAAACGGAACTTTAGGGCGTCGTCTGGCAGGCGTCTCAGTGACTCCAAACTCGTTTTCACCCCAAGAAAAAAACACAAGTTTTGCTCATTGTTCATACGCCGCGTGAAGCAGTTCTTAGAAGATTTGGTTGTCGGAGAGAGAAGCGATGCTTTCGGCACTGAAATCCTGTATACGGCTTGATAAGATATCAACTATCTAGTCTACGCTGCACCTACATATATCTTAATTCTATTAGTAACGCTGTGCAAAGAACCGGACTTTTTTATTTTATTTTTATTACGGTTTTTGAGGTGAAAATGAGTATAGTTATTGCCAAGTTCCAGCGAATGGCGTTTATGTGATCGGCGAATCGGCTCGCGATCCTTATTACGAGCGTCCCGCGTGGCCCACTCTCCGCGCCACGAGCGTCGTGCGCCAATTTGAGGCCGATCGCTCAAATGTCGTTAGATGGAACTGACTTTCATTTCGCGGTGTGGCAGGGGTGTCACATACGCTTAGTTATTGCGACTTTGTTGAACTGACCTCGCTAATGAGTTTTAGTACGGACCTTTCCGATGTCTCCCCGGTAACGGTACGACGCATGCGCGAAGGCCGCGTCGGCGGAGTGTCGGGTATCGTCATCGGTGTTATCGGAACGGTCTTCTAAAACTCCCAGTTACTGCGACAAACCCTCCGGAATGTATACACGTGTAAAAAGCGCCAAACACGTGCACGACGAAACGGTATACGACGCGCGTCGCATCCCCGGATTATATGTGGAGTCGTGAGGTCCGAGTTTTTCCGATCACCGCTCGGCAAGCTCGTCTTTTTCGACACGTCCGGAGCAACCTGTCCGACGTTTCGTCGTGTACACGTCCGAGTGTGTTAGCTCCCTGCAGCTCGTAGAGCGCTAGCTTTGTTTCGAAAAAAGTTTGGAAGAGGGCGGGGGGGGGGGGGGGGGGCGTGGGGACGCGTTGGAAGCAAGAACTATAGACGCAGAAACTACGTGTTATCCCGGCCTGCGTGTTATCCCGGCCAGGAATTAGATGCGAATGAATCGTTTCTCTAGAAGGAAGCTACCGGCAGCCCAGCATGAGAATTAATCGAGTCGAGAATTCGACGCATGTTAACTCGACTTTCATTTTCTTTTTTCTTCTCAATTTATCTTTTCGCAGAAAAAAAAAGTAGAAGAGGTATACGTTTTTAGAAAGACCACCCTCCTGCCACAACCCGAGACAGCCGAAAAAAGAAATTGCGGTCCTTTTTATGCGAAGAAGAATCTCCCAGTAAAATCAAATTCCACAAACAAAGAGTCGTGTCTTGGTCTCTCTCCCGGGAATGCCGTAACCCAGAGAAGGAGAGAACGAGAATTCACCCGGAAGGAGAAATAAAAGAAGGAAGAGAGAGAGAGATTGAGAGAGGTCAACATCACACCAACTTAGGCACGGTCCTTTTCAAAGCCAACGCTGGTATAGTAGAATACGGATAGTTCCCGCCACGGCACGGGGGTCGTTGGCGAAGCTCAACTTTTGGCCGCGGGTGCAGCAGAGCAGGGTGGTGGTGGGTGCAATCGTATGCGCACTCGCCATCACCGCATTCCGAGACCTCTTGACAATGGAAACTCTGACGGCGAAGATATTGATGGAGAGGGCGATTTTTTTCACGCCGAGCTCTTCACCGTTGGAATTAATGGAGGGGACGATTTGGAGGGCAGCGGCGATCAGTTTCTTCCCGCCCGAGCATTCGCGGCGTTCGACATGTGCACGCTTCATAAGGGTTGTTACCGGATAGCGGAACGATCGGTGGTTGTTGGAGTCGCATAGGCGGAAGAGATTCAGTGAGCGTGCTCAAATTCATATTTTTTTTTCTTTCTTTCCTAGTTTGCCTCTTCCTCACAGCATCACACGAGGAATTCGAAAGCATTATAAACAGGCTAGACGACCTACCGTGTGAGAAAACATCGCCAGCGGAAAGTTCGCCTCTTCTAAAAAAACAATCAATACAGTTTTTTTTTTTAGCTGGTGGTTTTTGTATGGAAGGGTTACGTTTTGTTTAAAAGAAACGACAGATGAACGCTGTGGTGACTGACCTCTTCTACACCCTGATGGAACTCGTCATACGACGGAATCACACGTGAACCCTTGGAACGAAAATGTAACTAAGCTTGAGGATAAAGAAAACCGACGGAAGATTCCACGGCCTTCGTGGGATTTTGTATAATGTTCAGGTTTGGTTAGTTTGAAGCGTTTGCTTGTAAAGTATTTATTTACTTTGCACTACCTTTGTTCGTTTCGGATAGACCATAGCCTCATCTATACTGACAAAGCCTGGCAGATCGCCACGATCGAGAAGCGGCGGCCGAAATGGAAAAGGTGGAGCGGCAGACAACGGATGAAAGGAGAGCCACTTGACTGGCTCCCCGCTGCGGCGAGACGCCGAAACACACTTCACCCGAGCGAACAAGTGTGCTTCGGGTCCTCGCCGCTGGAAAAGTTGTGCGCTGACGTCCAGGCTCCCGGAGAAATGGCTCTTTGGTGCTCTGTGCTACCAGAACCTCGCGCTTGAAATCTTCGACCGAGCACTTTATGGCTCCGTCGTCGAACTGCCAGGCTTTGTGAGTAT
Source organism: Ixodes ricinus (assembly GCA_037355805.1). Taxonomy (NCBI): domain Eukaryota; kingdom Metazoa; phylum Arthropoda; class Arachnida; order Ixodida; family Ixodidae; genus Ixodes; species Ixodes ricinus. Next base: position 103,184 of record JAZHYW010053165.1, on the reverse strand, counting down.
GGAGGAGGCTATGGATGGACAGTCCTGCAACGCGAGCTTTGTCTCCACGCGCTCTGAGCTGCGGTGTTCACTCACCGCAGCTTACAGCACGTGGAGCGAAAGCTCGCGTTGCAGAACTTATAGATCCTGGCTTAAGTCTCCACCCCTGGCCGTTATGCCAGGGGTGGAGACTTATGAGTAATTCGGTAACACCCACATGCCCTTGCCACACGGCAAAATTTATTGTAATTTTCATCGACTGACATTAAGTGATCGGCGAATCGGTTCGCGATCCTGACTACGAGCATAGCGTGCATGTGCGGTGCGCTGCGCAGAGTTTCGCGCTAATTAGACAACGAGACCATGCCATTCGATAGAAAATACATTAAAATGTACCGTGTGACCAGGGGATGACTTGTGAAGGTATATAGGGCATTACTCTCTTTTCAAGAAACATCGGTGTTCGGTTTCGCATATTTTTCATACTCGGCTAAGGCGCTGTACCATCAAACCTGTTAGTGCGGTAGCATACGTGAATGTATTCGGGATAAATGTAGGCAGTAGAGGTCAAAGCTCGGCGTTAACCCGGCCGAGGAAAACACGAGCGAGCGCCGATCCCGCGTACAAAATAAGTGTGTCGCAACGTGCGTCCGCGGAGAAGATGCTTCGGACGACATTAAAACGGTCTCCACCAAGATGAGAAAATAGAAACACACGCAATGACAAAATGGCGCGAGCAACAAAATTGCTTGCCACAATCTCTGCTGTTGGTTATTCTCCAAAAGTACCATTGGAATGAAAATGTGCAGCAGTTTCATTATTGCCCACAAAGCTGCACCGTGTGAATTTCAAAAACAAAACAAAAAAAAACGTACGGAAAAACTTTTTTTTTGTCTACAGTGATTTGTTCGTATGCAGCTGCACGTTAGGAACACCTCAGCGATCCTCACTGTGGTTTGATACAGGTATAGGGCTTCTTATGTGCTCATGTGGAAAATTTCATAGTAAACCGCCTCGCTGCTTGCTTATAAATTGTAGAAGAAATTGAACTAGTCTCACTTTGGTTTGCGATAAATTGGCCAAAATTGCCAAAATTGAACAAAGATTAAAAAAAAACACACATACATGCACACCACCGTTCTACCTTCAAAGGGTTTAGCTGTATCCATTCATCTACCAGCGAAAAACATTATGTTTTTTGATGGTAGATGTCGATTATATTGTGTCGACTGGGAAAAACCATAAAATGACAGATGTCCTCAGCTTTAAACGCTGCCCCCCCCTTTTTTTCGACACACACACACACACACACACACACACACACACACACACACACACACACACACACACACACACACACACACACACACACACACACACACACACACACACACACACACACACACCCACACACACACACACACACACACACACACACACACACACACACACACGCACACACGCACGCACGCGCGTCGCACGCGCGCACGCACAGGCTAGCGTGTAACACTAGACGAGCAAGTAGTCTTGGCAGAGATCCAAGCTATATCTCAAATTATCAAAACATAGTTCATTCAGCTCCTCATCACCATGTGCGAGATCGTTACATCTCGCGACTACTAGAGATTATAATAAAAAAAGATAACTAGAAGATGTTACATTTGCAAGCCTACTAGATCGCGAATATTATAACGTTTTGCCGGAACGGAATGTTTGTGATCGGCAGTATATCGGTGCTTGTTCACCACCCTGTTGATATACCTATTCGCGTGATCAACTCTCCGCACTTCTGTTTTCTTCCACGAAAACCAGGCCACCGCGAGATAGAACCAACCACGATTGTTTACAACAAACTGCTGCAACGTAGCCGACTATTACGTGTCATCACTACCAAATATTTGCAATCTCCGTGGCACGTCCGATTGCGACACCCTTCCCAGCCGTTCCTCAGTGTGGTCCGAAGGACGCTCTTTCTGCTCTAACGCGTCTGGCAGTAAAAGCGTCCATTCCCGATCCGAACGCTCCGCGGATCTGGGTAAGTATATACCGCCGTGGCTCCGATTAAAGCCGATGTCCCCGATGTCCGCGGCGAGAGCGACTTTGCGATCCCGAGTCTTCGGAGCGCGAAGCCGCATTCGGGCGCAGCGGGGAATCGGACCTAGATCTGGCGGAGGATGCGTATACTAAGATGGCGTAAACGGTTCGCCAGCCCCGAAAGGGACACCACCTCACGAGGCGGCGACCTTCAGCGTCTATACGCACGGCGTGGCGGGACGCCGTCGAAGCACGACTCGGATGACGCCAAAAAAGGCGACCCCCTCCCGTGCGGTTACGCGAATTTTGAATGCTGTTTGATACCGAAACTGCGTAACTAAACCGCGTAATTCGAATAGAGGATAATACGTTCTTTTCCTTTGGCTAGGTCGTTGACCGGCCAACAAGTTACGTGTATAGGGCGGGTGTTCAAAATAAAACACAACCGTCCCCCCCCCCAAGGAAAAAAAGAGAAAAGAAAAAAGCTGGATGTTTGGAGGAAAAACTTTAAGCCTTTCTAAACAAACACCACAGCGCTATCTCAGCGCCGTTTGTCAGCGCTCAAAGAAGCGCTGACCTTACTGTCGTAACGCTGACGGCATGCAATACATACAATCATTTCTCGTTAATATGGACCTCGTTAATATGAATACTCCGCTATATGAACACCTTTTTCGGGGACAAACTGGGGAAATACGTGCATTTCTGTCTCCTTATTATGGAAAACTCACATTATGCACGATTTATTTTGCGGGAACGGAGGTATCCATATTACCGAGACATTGCTGTGTTAGTCACACAGCGCTGATACAGCGCTAGTTCACATTCAGGTCTGCGCCACATCAGTGCTATTCAGAGCTGTGCTGCATGCGTGGGCCAGTCTTTAAAGAAACCCCAAAGGTCCTATTCGTTCTAAACCGGATGTGACGTATCTCGAACGTTCTCGATTTGTCTTCCCGGGATGATGGAAAGGACGCCAAAGATCGGTGACCGCGCTACGACGGAGTTCATCCAATTTCGGGTTCAACAGTTCGCCCATCAACGTCCCCTCACGAAACAATAAGCGACACCGAGCCCACGCGGTCTCCTCCCAAAGTGGCGATGGCTGCCGTGCGGGTACCGTTCCAGCAGAACAATGAGATCTTTTGTTCTAGCCCTCCTGTCGGGATCGCTTCTTGAGAGCTTCGTGTCTTTCGGCGGTACAGGTTGTGCCGTTAAAGCATTCTCGAAAGGACTCGGGTGTTATCGTGAAACAACGGGAACTAGAAGATAGCGCTTGTTTGAGGGACCCCTTTGTGAGCTCGCTTTTGCCGCGTAGAAGGTCTTGTACGCTTGTGGACTCAAGGCGGAGGAACTGACCATCGCGAACACCTCCAGAGACAATCGGGAGGCTGTGCTGAGAGTGCGGAAGGATGGGTCTCAAGAAGGAGAAGGAGAAGATGTGTGTGGACGACGGCGTGTAAGAGGGGAGAAAACTCGTCTCACGTTACGAGACAATGGGACGTCGTTTTGCTTGTCCGCCTGACGCCACACGTGGCACTATAAGAAGCAGCTCACGAAACTCGGCAAGGTCACGCTCGTGAGATCCGTCGCTCGCTACGGTATCTATGCGAGGAAAGCCGCAACTAAATGAATTAAGGCAGCCGCGTGCTCGCTCCGAGTGCTTTCATTTGTGGGTTTAAGTTGGGAGAGGAAGCACGTATACCCGCCTGGAAAACGCACGTTCCGGCACTATGTCATCCTATACCTCTTTGAGATAGAACCAGATTAGGTCATGGACACATATTGAGCTGGCCGACGTTCAGACGGGTACCTAACGAAATTGCACGAGGTAGGAGACAACGAGAAATACGTTTCAAAAGCTCGAACGCTGCAACTGGCACCAGCCATATATAAGACCTTCTGTACTACATCGCGAGGGTTTTCTGCACCTTTGTGGGCGGAATCTAAACCTGCGGGAATGTTTTGCATCAGTCAGCTTCTTTGTGCAAATGCCCGTGCAAAAAAATAAAAAAAAATAAATAAATAAATAAATAAATAAATTTTAAAAATTCTGCTTCAGGGCAGAGCCACTCTCACACACCAGCTGCCTCTCGCTGGCGTGACCCTAACCCGTTAGATGGGGAATAAAATGGCTTCTGAAACAATTGATGCATGTACATACGTCAGTATCGTGTGGTTTTGTAAAAGAGGGGAAGAGCAAAAAAACCGAGATGAAAAAAGTTACTCACGATGGCTTTTCCCAGCTGACAACTCAGTTGGGGGAGGGTATGAGAGAGATGAAAGAAAGGTTTAAAGGTAAAACCCGAGGCACAGGTAGAACGTGTCGCTAGTTTTCACCCAGTTTGCACTTGTGCACAATATTACGTCTCATATAGTGCACTACGCTGTCATGGCTACAGGCACGAGCGTGTGTGGCTTTATCTGGGGTCTTATTTGCACGTGAACGAGTGCAATTCAAACGCTAAATGAAGATGCATGTTTGCTCCAACAGCTTTGGCAGCGATGTGCACCGAATATTCGAGAGAGCCCTTTCGGGAAGAGGTCGATGCTCCGAAGTGGCGTACACGGGTATAGCCACTTTCGGCCGGCGACAATGGTGGAGCCCGCACGACGTTTTCCGACGCGAGAAGGAGGATGGTCCTCGTAACGTTGCGTAACCCGGAAGCTGACCATCTCGTGCTCGACACCCCGAGGTCGCGCCGTCGTCGCTGGGAAAGTCGTCGTCGCTCGCCGGAAATTAAAAACGTGGTGGCCCGCGGTGCAATTTTCCCGCCAGCGAAGCGGCTCTCGCGCATGCGCACACGGATCCCTTGGCGCTTCTTCGCCGTGCATGTTGTGGACGCGGCCAGTTCCCGCCGGAGAGGGCCGGAGTTGGACGGGAACGTGTTTTCCTCGACGCGCTTGTCAAGGCAACCCGGTCCGGCGGTCGGGATCGCCGGGTGACCCCGCGACCAGCTCCTCGGCAGCCTGCAACGGGACCGGGGAGATGCGCTCCTCGGCGACGGCCTGATCGCGGTCCGAGTCTAAACGGTCACTTCCTCGCTGGTGCATTCCGCCGCGACGACCGATGGCGCCGCAGAGTTATAACTACTTCGCACGGCGGACCTTGGCGTGACTTGCTCTCGCTGAACGGGCTCAACGAGCCCGTTTAGAGTCGCCTTTGATGCGTTAACACCACACGACAGGGGACTAAAAAGCTCTGCATTTCAAATCAATAAATAAGCTGACACTCAGGAATTGCAGTCTCGGTTTACTCCTTTATGTGTATAATTTTAAAGCGTGAAATGCTTTTTGAATGAAACCCACCACTGATCTCAATGACAATTGCTGGATCGCGCTTTCCCGCACCGAAAATGAAGCCACCGTCGGCCATCTTACGAGATATGCTCTAGCGCTGTCAAGCCTAGACAGTTACCATGGTTACCGTGTGTAGGTCACGTGAAAACAGAGGCAAAGGTCACTTGACCGCCGCCTTGACAACGCTTCAGCGGCACCGGTAAGATGGCCGACCGGTGGCTTCAATCGCGCAATGGGCTCGAAGCGGGGAAGCGCGATCCAGCAATTGTCATATAGATCAGTGGAACCCACAGTCCCAAAATTTCATCCGTCCGTCTGCGCATTTCCCGTTAAATTTAGCGGGTGCACTGAATTGATGTCTAGGCCACGGGCGTCCATTTATGTTACGTGGGCTGGGGAAAAGATATGTCACGTGACCTCACATCTCGTGATCTCTGCACTAAGTCACGTTCTCCGCTAAATTTAGACCAACACGCAGATATGGATTCCCCCTAAATTCAGCGGAAAATTGACCGTCGTGTGACCTATGCCCGAATTCACTTTCCCCGAGAAATTTAGCGGGGAAGCTAAACACGTTTCGCTCCCCCTAAATTTGGCGGGGAAATTGACGTCACGTAATCACACTACACGTTGCACGTACATCAATACAATTTGCCATATATATCGAGCAGAAAAAGTGACGTCACTTAACCAATACACCAATTTAGTTTCCCCGCTAAATCTAGCGGGGAAATTGACGCCACGTGACGCATGCCATTAGTTTCGCCGCTCAATGTGGAGGGAAGATTGATCAAAATAAAGGGTCTTCAATTCCCGAAACTTGGTTTAATGTCTTCTAAATACTGAATACCGAATTTTAGGCATTATAGCACTTTGGAGATAAAAGTCGCTGCCAATTTATTATTTACGAACGTTTTTGCTAGAGTCGCGTGAGCAAGGCTTCCAGTAAACGCAATACGTGCCTGTATAAGCGAAAACATGACCGAGGAAAAGAAACAGAAAAAAAAAGTATTGAAACACATTAATGTACGAATGTCTCAATTAAAAAGAAAAAAGTAAAATGCATTACGCACACAGGCGGCCCCGAGGAACATTCTCCCCTACATATCCCTGCAACCCGCAACTGATATTCGTACGCGAGCGATTGCCTAACATCTAAAAAAAAAGAAAGAAAAAAATTGTTTCTTGGCTGGGAAGAATGCATGTGAGCTTGAGGAATGTGTATAGAGAAATGTATCTATACATTTCACACCCGGTGTGCAGTACGCACGACAAGAGCGTGTGTGCTATGGGTGCAGATTAAGAAACAGATCTGCCTTTAATAAGCGTTCGTTGCCTTCTGTCATGCTCGGGCTGAGCGTGAGACGAAGTGCTATCGAAGCTAAAAAGGCTGGCGATGGAGGCGGAGATTCTAATGCATTCTCAACGGTCCTGTGACCGACTAGAGAGGATACGTCCGGTCCGAGCGTCGAGACGGAATCACGTGTTCGCCCTGTGGAATATCCCCTATCACGTGGTCACCAAAGTTTACGAAGGCGTCAAATACGGGATCGGCTAACTACACGTTTGGAAACGCTGAGAGCGAAAATGCGGGGAAACAACCGACAAACATCGCCCGGCGGCACGTTCGCTTAGCGCGCAGCGTAGCAGTCACCGTTCTGCCGATACGCGCAAAGCGAACGTTGCAGGGCGACACTCGTCGCTTTTTCGCAGCATTTCAGCCTTTATGCGCTCGTTCCGGCCGTGTGTTTCCTTGTCCAACAACGTCTGCGACTTGTGCGACGGAGTGCACCACCAAACAAAGTTACTGCTTACAATGCGATCGAAGTGGGAAGGACCGCCATCGACCAAAGGGGCCGCGATATATGTCCAACGACGTGCGGTTATCTTAGAATCTCAAACCACGAACCTTGCTTCGTCGCCATGCGTTCAATGGACGTACAGCGCGAGCATCATTTAGCATAACCACGCAGTGTTTTTTCATCTTCTTTATATATATATTTATTTTTTATTTATTTACGCCTAAATGACTACCACCCAAGCTAGTGCTGATACGTGAACACCAACCTCGTAGCTAAAGATTTGGTGGTCGAAACTCTCCTAAAAAATCAGCAGAACCCATCCTTTGGGAATGATTATCTACGTTAATGCGAATAGCATCAAACGGTGCGGAGTTATGCGCGTTCGTCAGGTGGCCGCCACACTCTAGATACGCCAGCCCACTCTTGAGGCGATTCTAAATTTGTTGACACTTTCACAGCGCTGCGCACGATCTCCGCAGCCCAGCACGTGCGTTTGTGTCACTTAGGAAGGCGAGCAAAGCACGCGCCATACGCACAAACACTCAAAATGGTACCGACCAGACTTTCTGGCGTCTCAGCTAGTCTCAACCAACGGTACTCTAAACGGTTGTTTATATCTTTACCATAGGACGCGCTTTACAGCGCTGTCACAGCTACCGGTGCGCGCGCGTTCCATGCACGAGGGCTCATTCCGCTCTCGTGAGGCTGAGCACGGCCGCTACATCACCCTCTCCCGAGCGCGGGAGAGGGGGAGCTAGCGGCCGTGCTCAGCCTCACGAGAGCGGAATGAGCCCTCGTGCATGGAACGCGCGCGCACCGGTAGCTGTGACAGCGCTGTAAAGCGCGTCCTATGGTAAAGATATAAACAACCGTTTAGAGTGCGTTGAATGACTGCCTTCATAGCTCTGCAATAAAGAAAAAAAAGCTGCCTTCATAGCTCTGTGGTTAGCGCGTCTGCCTGCTGATCAAAGGGTCAACGGTTCGAATCCCAGCCGGCGCCGGTCTTTTTTATTTATTTATCGACCCGCGGCGTAAGAGGTTAGATAGCCAGATAGATACATAGATAGACGAAAAGTGCGTGAAGTATCCAAAGAATGCTATTCGCATTAACAGGTAAAGTGATAAAAAGTGGCGAAATCAGGTTCGCGCTCATCCTGCGGCCACTGTACATCCTTGCTCGGAAAACCATTCATCGTTCTCTAAATGATTCATTTTTATTCAAACTATATTTCATTATATGAAAGCGTAAACTTTACCACTTTTCTTTTTCTAATATGCGTTTTACAAAAAAACAAAAAGGGAATTTTGCAAAGATTTATCCCAAAATGGTTATTTAATCGTAATAATCTCCAGTTAGCTGTTTACAAATCAGACAAATATGATATACACCACAACGTCATGTGTCACAACGTGCGCGAACTAATAGGCGCCAACGAAAATCGAGTGGGGCTAAAAATATACACTTTATTCTCTTGCCGGAAAGAGACACGGACCATATAGCTCTCGGTACACACAGGGCCGTAAGTAGTGGTTGGCGGTTGGCCACATATGCTTAGACCGAACACGCGGAAACAAGTGTACAGGAACCTCCAACGCGTAGCAGTGCTCGGCAACACGGCAGCACATGTTTTCTTTTGTACACTGCCAAGAAGAAAAAATATATATATATACCGGGAACGCCGTTATGACGTTTTCCGGCGCTGTAATATGGATAGATTGCAGTGTGCGATGTCATTTAAAAATAATAGGAACTTATGCCTCTCACGTCTATGGCGCACTTGCGATAGAGGATATCATTATATGGAGAACATAGACAGATACGCAAAATCCGGGTTATATGAAACGACATCGAAGACCTGGAAATAAAAACAAGAAATTTGTTAATTAGGGGATAAGTCTGTATTGGGTGTGTAGCAGCATGCTTATAATTTCCTATTTGATTTTAAAATTATTAAATCATAGCCTGAATAATTTAAATTACTCTACAGAGATGAGCCATCTGGTGCATATTATGAAACATATAGCACAAAAGTGGACAACGAAAGCGAGTAAAAAAAAAAAGTTTGTATGCTTATTCCTTTTTGTATTTCGGAGTTTTATATACTTTTTGTTTTCTCCTTATAAACTTTTTGTTAGTCTTATTGTCGATTGTATTTCGTGGTTTCATAGACAATAGAAACGACACCGCAAATACCACGATAAAAAAAATCAGGGACACGGGTTAAAAAACTGGCATACGTGAATCTTGTTGTGCGACTAAAAAAAACTGAAGTGGAACATATACAATATTCTTGGAGTTTGTTTATATGTGGCACCAACTCGAATGGCATAGTTTGGTGTCAGACGCTATATCGGACGGCAAAATGGCAACAAGGTGCTTATGTTGTGATCTGAGAATGTGTAGCACAAACTCAAATGGCAAACCTTGGTGTCTATTGGACAACTAAATTGTGATAAAGTGTTTATGCTGTGATCGCTGTATGTAGGGCCAATTCGAATGACAACGTTTGGTGTGCCGTGCAATTTATGAACGTGTCAGACACGTCCAGACACACGCGCACACAAACAAATCCAATTCGCGATATGTTGTTGTTAGCGATGAATAGTGAGGAAAGTGAAGGGAGAGTCAATTGTGTACTCGCTCGGGGCGAGTTTGTCACTGACTCGAATTCTCGATAGAAAAACTTTGACTAACCAAACCGACGGCTTCGCTCGCATTGTTTTACTTGTAGAGCACGTAGTCTCGTTTCTGCTTTGCGAGGCTTTTCGGAAAAGTTTTGTCAGCGGCCGACGCCGACAATGCAGTCGGTCCCCCGTTGTTACCTTGGCTTAAATGGGCCGAAAGTCAAACGACAGAGGAGGGGTTGTAGCGAAAACCCCACGTACCCCAGCGTCACAAAAGGAGCGCAAACACTTGTCTTTACGCTCCATATACGCTTTCTTTGAAATGCAGACACGGCGCAAGAGGAGAACGCACGTTTTCCAAGACAGAAGTAAAATGAGAAAAGAACAGAAACAAAAAAAGAGAACAAACGAAAGACGATGGAAAGGAAGGAAGCAAGCAAGGGCAGTGCGTACAGGCCGCGTTAATATTTTCATCTGTATACTTTGACAAGACGTCGCAAGAAACAGTCCGTGCGCATCTCGGGTTACGCGATGTTCTTCTTCCCGCAATTTCGTCACAACCGCTCTCGGCCAAAACCCAACGCAACCTCCTCGTCGTCGTCTAATTGAAACGGGTCAGGGACCTCGGCAGGTGACAGAGTATACGGAGATCTTTAAACTCGATAGCGTGGACAACAATGAACACAACGTCGCGGCACTTAGCGTCGAAGCGGGGTTGCATGCCGCTGTCAATTTTCTGGTCTCCTGAGATTACACTTCCGGCGACGTCATCCGCTTTCGATTTTAAGTGGGCAAAGTTAACCCCCCCCCCCACACACACACACACACACGTTTTTTTAATCGTGTTTGTGTAAAGCGTTATTAAATTAACTGTGCCAGCAAAAGGAGGTGTACAGGAGTGGCCATTGCCGAGTCGGCCAACTGCATCCCACGTAATCAAGATTGTAGCTGTTGACATCTTGAGAAACAACAAGTAGGAGCTCGTTATGAGAATGCGCGGTAAATGACGAGTCTTACTATGGTGGCATGTAAGTGTCTGCCGTATGAGATGGTGTGACAGCAACCACTACAATTGATGTGAAGTAGCATAATTCAGTCGTGAATCAACTACACCTGGACTTATCTGTTCATATTTTGAAAATATGTGTAGCATTGTCATGAGTTTCTATGATGAGAGGCAAGGAAATAAAGCGTATACGGTCGAGATTGAATCTACAGGACACCAAATATGCCGATATTATAGGCTAGAACTCTATCGTCAGAAGTAATTGAACAAGGGAATGCGAGCCTGTGCGGAATACATCAACGACGGTGGTGAAATTCGCATCACAAACCGAACGAGCAAAGCTTGGCAAGGCGCCGAAACGTCGTATTAGGGTTAATCCTATTGCACACTGTATACCTAATACTGCGGTCGTATTCTACTGAATCATCAGCGACCATTTCATACACTCGCACATCCGCCATGAAAAGCGCGAAGTCACGGCGTTGGTCTTTTTCGGCTTGTATCTGCCCAGTAATCTAATCATGCGCGCGTTCAACGAGTCGTCACATTGATTTGCGATTTGTTGTTTCAATTTGTGTGTACACTGTTACCTTTAACTTGTTACCTTTGACCAACTTTACCTTCGTGCTTGGTTTCCTTTTTCAGCAGAAGGCGCCCATTAAAGTGACAAAAAAAAAAGCCGTCAGTGCCAAACGTCTGGTCTCGAACTTCGCAGTATTTTCTAAGGTGTCGGAAAGGATTCGGGTCGCGCATTTCGTCCCGAAGATAATCGGTTAGGATCTGAGGATGGCTACGGTACTCACGACAACGACAACAAAATCGTTATTTTTTTCTAACAGTACTAACGGAATTTGAATTTGCAGCGTCACAAACTTGGTGGCAAACTGTTCACCAGGGACAGCCACAAAGTGAGGAGTCTGAGGGCAGGATCATTAAAAAGGTTTTTTTGGTAATTTCCCAAATGTAAGTAGTCTATTATTACGGTCTCGTATAAAAGACTGACCTTTCAGTTCGCTTTGTACTACGAAATATATTTGTTTGTCAGTCTTGACTTTCCAAAGCGAGTTAGTTCGAAAGATGGCAGAAAAGGTTTGTGGTGATACAACGGGATCACCTTTCTTCTCAGATAAAAGATTGGATAAATTCAGCGTATTCTAGCGATGTTTATGTTTTTCGTTGCCGTCCTAAAAGGACTGAAACATGTGGGGTGTCCAACTAAATATCTGTTACGCCAAACAAAACTAGACAGGAACGGAGCTATATAAAGGTGTTTCACCTATATTAGAAAATTCCGAAAAATAACAAGCGCATTTGTCAACTGCCCATGCGCTTGTTACACCACGTAGGCGCTCTCATACCAGGCAGCTGCGGTAACGGTACTAACTAAGGTCACGGCGTTCACCGTGTTCGGTTTCAGTTGATAGCACGAGGACGCCACGGTATTTCGTGCCCCGGTAAACGTCCGGTAGATCATGTTATTTGTTCTTCTACGACGTATACAGCGATCTGGAAATACTATGCTTCTTGGAGGAACTGATAACTGTAATACGCCTGTGAGAACCTGTAATTTGTTCGAGCAGTACTTCTAACAAAAAAAATAATCATACAAAAAAAAATACCCGGAAGCGCGTAGCGGTTTGTGCGATAGTGGATAGTAGCGATCTTTTTGAATAACATACACCAATGAATACAATATTTTATGTTCTATTTATATAGATAGTTTTTATTATTCCAAATATACAGGGTGTCAGAAAAAAAATTTACATGGTCTTTTTTTTACCGCAAATATAAACTAAGCATCGCCGAACGCTCATTTTCCACCCAAAGGTAGCGCTAGAGGTCACAACCAGATGCCAAAGTTTCAGCCCGATCCGATAACTTGATCAAAAGCTATAAGTGATTTCCTGAAAATTTCAATTAGAAAATGGCGACCGACGGAGTTTTCGAATACATGGGCCTCTATGGCACCAGAAACCGAAAACAGGCAAAAAATGGGCTCCATTTTTCCATTGAAATTTTCAGAAAATCACTTATAGCCTTTGATTAAGTTATCGGATCGGGCTGAAACTTTAACATATCATTGTGAGCTCTAGCGCTACCTTTGGGCGGAGAATGAGCGTTCTGCGATGCCTAGTTTATTTTTGCGGTAAAAAAGACCCTGTAACTTTTTTTTTTTTTTTGTGACACCCTGTACATTGATTTGAAAGCATCTCTCGAGTTTGTCTCGTCATCATTTGCCTACAAAATGAGTCTATTGGATACGCAGCTGCGTGGAATAACTCGCTGTAACCAATTTGAGTACGTAGAAAAAACGAAAAAAAAAACGTTTTACGACGCAATTTGTAAACGGCGATTAGGTTCTCCCTCGAGTTCATTAGAATCTTGCGCTAGGCCCTCTCTAATGGTGAAGCATAAAGCCAACCTCAACCTTCAGAACGTAAGAATGTATATTCCGCTTGTATCGCTTTTTTTATCTCCATTAACTGACCATAGCAATGTTGTTGTTTGTTTTTGTTTTTTTAGAGGTTGGCGCGCACGAAGTAATTTTTTGGAAGTGCGCATCGTTCATGAAGATAAAGTTCGTATTTTATCTTGCAACGATGAATGTTCTTATGGGTTTTATTTTCAGAGATTCTTTGAACTAAGATCAAGACTCCATCCTTGTAAAGAATGTCGTTGACATTTAAACATCAACCAAACGTTGCAATAGGATCTTTTTTTAGCGTGCCATATACGATTGCGGCAAGCGCTATTCCAGGCTTCATTTTCTGTTTCTCTGTTAATTAAACTCGATAACACCCGCTTTCCTCAATACCGGTTCCAAGGGTAAAACTGAACATAACAAAAAAAAAACTTCTACGTGTGTCCTACGTGTGTGATCTCTCGGCGCAGATGATCAGGTGATCAAACAAAATGTGCCCTTGAGCGGCGCGTGAATTTCCTAGCGGTGGGCAAATGCGTTAGCATCAATCGAGAAAGAAGAAACGTGAACTATTATAACTTATTCATAGAGTTCAATGAAAGTCAAGTGGCACTGGCGCGGGTGCATTTGTTAACATGTTAATGGCTTCAACGATTTCTCCGTCCTGTACTATCGTCTGCTTGTGTGCGTCTGCCTGGACAACATATGTCGTATGGTTGTGAAACAGCGTTCCCACACGATGAATTTCAAAAGCTAGGCTTGTTTTAGGTTTGTCTCGTCAAAAGTGTTTTTGCTCCTTCCCTATAAATGCAGACACAATATTTCTTTTTGTTTTTAAATTTAAGTCGCCGCCGCTACTTTATTTTTGCGCTTCTTTCGAATGAAACATATAGCAGACAGAATGCTTTCATTTTCCTTTTTGGATATGTGCTGACACGTTTAGACTTTCTTATACAGGGTACTGTTCGAGCAAGTTAGTATTTTTATCTACGCGACCCAATGAGATAAAGATAATGATACACGTCGAAGGCATCGAGTAGCCGTATTTTTATAATAGAAAGAGTAAGCTAATATTTTTGCGTGACATCATAAAATGTCAATGCTGCGCTCAAAAGTGTGTTCAGTAGTGGCAGAAATGATTGCAGAGACACCGAGAGCAGACCTAAACTCGCTGAAACTTATAAATGAAAACGAGACTAAGATGCCATTCAATATGCCTCGAAGTTTAATAATAAATATAAAATAGTGATCTCGTCGTCATTCCGTTTATTTGAACGCAATTCAAAAATGCGTTGATTTAGTTTTAGAGGGTGAGATACGCGTTAGCGATGGAATAAAACTCTAATATATGTGAACGCATACCAAAAGCGGTGGTATATATTACGTAGTAATTACATCAACCTACTTGCAAAAAACTATAACCAGACGTTGACAGGAGACCCTATTACAAAGCGAGCATACGATACTGTAACACATAACTATAATAAGACTTATAAAAAATCGCAAAAAAGTATTATTGCACAGAATAGCTCGTGGGTTCTATTCAGACTTGTCCCGTTTTGATAGCCGCATATACACCAATTATTAATAAATGCTCTTCGTCAATAGATACTAACATTGTTTACCTTTACATTTCTTCTGTGACGGTACCCGTCTCATATAAGACTATGAATGGAGAAGAGTAAATTAAAAAAAAAAAAAACATTACACAAACAGAAAAAAAAAAGGAATATTAGAGTGCAAAATTAGCATACACCGTTTCCGTCTCACGCGACTCAATATCATCAGGATGCGATTACTCACGGTTTTGTAGATAATGTACGCAATGTAATAATAATAACAAATAAAAAAGAAACCTCGACGTTCTTTTTATAGGGTACTAGAAAATAAAATTTAACGCAATAACAAAGTTTTATTTTACTTCGCAAATAAAAAGAAACTTTCGAGCCCCCAAGAACAACGATCTTCCTCACCTTGCACGAGGTCCGGAGAAGGCAGTCCGTCCAGCCGTTGGCTTTTGTTGCGTTCGCCACACCAGCGCGCCTCCGTGTCGCGCTCCGGCGTCCGGTTTATCCGTTCGAGAATCGCGCTCACGTCGTCGTCATCGAGGCAGCGGACGAAAATGAACCGAAGACGACGTCCGACGCGGCGCGGAAGGTCCGATGCGCAACTCCTCCTCCGAGACGTCTCGCTCTCCCTCCGACGGTGGAACACCAAGAAGCCGGTCTGCGGCGTCGGCTGCCGGATCGCGCGGCGCGCTGGTACGGCCGGTCGCTGCCTGGCGCTGCCGGCGGCGGCGGCCTTTCCCCAAACACCAGCGGCGCGTGAGGGCTGCGCTAAGCAGCTGCTAAGCAGCGTGTCCTCCGCATCGGGGACGGCTGGTGGGCTGTCAGCTGCCGCGACGCCGACGGCCGCCCGCCGGCTTTGACGTCGTGCATCTACGCTCGTTCGAGGGACTTTTCTTAAAAGGGTTTCGCGATCGAGTGCTACTTGAACAGTTATTGGCGAAGAGATCAAATTACCAGGGTCAATCCGAAAGTAATACCTCTTCTTTCTTTTCTTGGGAACTACAACAAATGCATTCAGCCGGTAGCACTTGTTCATGGTGCACAGTGAGAGCTACAACACCGTATGTTTTAACATAGTCCCAATCATTGGCTACGCGTTTTTGACAGTGATGAACGAGAGCGTTCATGCGGTAAACGTCTGTATACCAATAACGGTGACCTACTGCTTCAGCGCGCATGACGGTATCGTTTGCCAGCATTGCTAGGAAAACGTTTCCCACGCAGTCCATCTTTCATCGCCGCGAAGACATGGCAGTTAGACGATGCCAAATCCGGACTGTACGGTGTGTCCTGGTTAGAGAGTCTAGCCATGATTGGCTATATAGAGGATTCCGTGTTTTCGGAGTTTATTTTTCGTCAAATTCGGATGGTGTTTTTCGGAGTTTATTTTTTTTTTCAGAAAATTCGGAGTATATAGAAGTTTATTTTTGTTTTGATTCAAAAATCTTCGAAATTCGGAGCTTAATTTCGCAGTGTTTAAAAAAAAATTAATAATATCCGGGTGTATACGTATGCAGGTATGCTAGATAAGGAAAAATAAAACGCGCTTATATAAAATAATATTTCTTCATCTGGGTTTGGTGTTGGTGTGCCATTGCCATTGGAAATACTAATTTGTCCCACGGCAAAAGTTGCACACATCTGTGGCTTGGATAAACGCCGACACCTTAAAAATAGGCTCGTGGAGGTAGTCGCTGGGAAGCACGTATTCATCCCATCCTATTCCAGGCTACCTCGTGGCCGCGCGAGGTGGAGTGGTAAAGGATGTAATAGGGAAGTGTCAACTGCCTCTCTTCCAATTTTATGCAATCTCTAGGATCCATATATAACTTTAGCTGTTACAAAAACACAACCTCTCTTCCTCTTAAAACACAAATAGTATGGCCCAGACAGGAAACCAATACAGGGGCTTTTGTCGTGACCCGAATGCACAATGACATGTCGTTCTGAACCTTGACGAGATGATCGGTAAGACCCCTTTTTGTCAATAAACCGAGATTTGAAAGATAACTGTGGTGGCATTTTCCCGGGACCATTGACCCGTTGCGTTGATCAAACTTAATTATAAAATACCGTCTTTATTTAGTTTATTGGAAAGGGGGAGGGGGGGGGGCATTGGCACATCAAAATTCGGAGTTTATCGGATAAATTCGAATTGATTAAAATTTTACCGGCGGGTGTTTTTCGGAGTTTTTCGGATTTATCCGAAAACACGGAGCCCTAGTTATACTACACGGTCTTCAAACTGGAGTGGGGCCTGCAGCGTTGTCGCGCTACAAGAAAAAGACTGGAAATGGGGGACTTTAGCGTAGTCAGGTTTGGGATGTAGCATTCAGAGTTGAGAGTCTCTCCAGGTTCCAAGAAATTCAGAAGGATCTCTCTTTCCATAAAGCCAGTGCACATCATTTTTACCCACTGAGGGCCGTGTCTCGGACATTTCTGCGGTGACCGATTCACAGTGCCGCCACCGCATGAACTGCCGTTTTGACTCAGGTTCGTACTGGTGACGCCATGTTTCGTCACCGGTGATGATGCTCTCAGGAAACCGTCATCTCTATACTTTGTTTCACCTTATGTTGTACCGCAGCGAAGGCTGAAGCGCGAGCTCATAACGTTGGCAGCCGCTCTTAAGTCACGAGAGCTTGTGCCGCCGAGATGTGCCCCAGAGCGAGGAGCTCGCGCTTGTAGCCTTTCCTGCGGTACATCATAAGGTGAAACAGATATATAGTCTCGTGTTGGTTGAGTAGGTCCTGGCAAACTTGCACACGGTGCTCTTTCTGCTTCTGTGTGAGAAAATGGGGGACCCACCTCGCGCAGACTTTGCAATATTGCAGTGTTGCCAACATTGTCTCCAAGTTCCAACGCATTAGAGCCGTTATCCATCTTCGTATAGAATTATCCGGTTGTGATTCGCCGACTCAACCAGGTGAGCTGATCAAGACGCTCTTCATTTTGTCATTTTGCAGTGTGACAGCTGTACATGGGTATTCTGAACGTGACCTGTCCTAATACCTCTACAAAGCACCCCCCCCCAAAAAAAAAAAAAAAAGATAAAATGAAAAGATAATAATAATAATTAATTAGATAAAAATAAAATAAAAATCTGTATGTATCGTTTTGACGCACCTATACAATGTTACGAGCTTCTATAAAGTATATTTCTATTTTCACTTATCATTGTAGAATACATTTATTGACTTTTTGTTTGGAGTAAACGTTCAAATATAGAACGTATTGGTTTCTATCAATAATGGTTTGCTGTGAGCTTATTAGGCGAGCGTGGGTATTTCAATGTATTTTGAGTTTGGCTTCCAGTTCCTTGCCGCATATTTATGATTAAGTTCTAGTATAGGTAAGTATCGAGCGTTTCTTGGGTTAAGTCCGACGTTCTCCTACATGAGTTCCTTTGCCGCAGTTGGAGGTGGCGGCTTCTCTGGCGACGCTATGTCGAGACCTCCTCGGGCGATTTCGTCCCGAGCTGTATGGATGGTCGCAGAGCCACTTTGACACCCCCGCTGCGCAAAAAAGAGGAACAAAATTAACGAATTCACTCTACGCTTTAGAAAGCACCAGATCCTATGCGCCTACTTTGCAGCAGAGCAGAGGCTGAACCAATCACGGTGATTACAGAGCGCATCCACCGAGTGATGAGGCGAGAAGCGCGGTTTGTTGAGCGCATCTTGAGTCAGTGATTTGTCCACCGTGTGCTAGACAGGGAAGTAGACGCTCGTGCATTTTTATAGGGAGTATTTACTGGACGCCAATTTGAGGTCGATGCTTAGAGCGCATGCCCAGAACGAGCTCACATTAATAGGTTGCAAAAGAACTGTGGAAGCTTGCCCTTAGCACGCGCTCAGCAGTCGCGCACACAGCTATGGCCGCCAGTGAATACTTCCTATTCAAACGCATAATGCGTTCTCCCAGTGTCTATGAAAGAGGCCCGCATGCCTACTTTTTACAACGAAAAGGTTCGGAAAACGATGCTAGAAAAATAAAGCCTATCGTTTTTTTATTTCTTTTGCTTAATGTACGAGCGAAGCCGATGTTAAGGACACGAACATGTTGCTTGGAACGACGCTTGCACTACACGAGCGTTTTTATTGGCTGTTGGATTTAGGTCACTGCCAATAAAAAATTATCTCCGCGGTTTCCTGTGAAACGCGCTAAAAATGCATATCGAAAAAAAAAAAGCCCGAAAAGATTCATGGAATTTACATGCGTCATTTCTTCTTCGTGTCTTATTAGATGCTCCTTCATTAACGACTGCTTCATATATATATAACTGGGAAGAAAAAAACCCTATAATGAACATAGCAACAACGGACGTGTTTATTCTTCGACGTTTCGGCCGGAGTCCGGCCTTCGAAGGCCGGACTCCGGCCGAAACGTCGGAGAATAAACCGTCCGTTGTTGCTGTTTTCACCAGGGGTTTTTTCTTCCCAGTTATATACCCGACCCTTTGGCTTCCCGCCACCATCCTCGCAGTATATATATATATATATGTATGTATATATATATATATATATATATATATATATATATATATATATATATATATATATATATATATATATATATATATATATATATATATATATATATATATATATATATGGCTAATCTAGTGTTTCTCTAGCATGGTCAGCCAGATTTTGTAACTCAGATTACCCCATTTAATGCTCACTACTTAAAACTAATAATTAAAATCAACAAACAAAAAAATAAAAAAATGTCACGCACCTTTTGAAATGTTTTTTTTGGCAGTGACAAACAACCGCCATTAATGTTTTGTCTGCGCAAAGCCTAGTTTTTAATGGTGGAGCATTGCCCTCAGTGTATTAAGCACGGGTAGAATCTCGATTCAAGATCCTTCTGAGCATGCCTCGTTCCCTTCTATCGTTTCTCGGAAAATCACCGTATTTAACGATCCACGCCCCCTGTCAACGCCACCTAGAATAATTAAGGCCCAGTCGAGACAACACCCTCCTCTTCCCCGATGGAACGTCGTCCACATTCAGTCGGATGGCGCCATAGCCGACAATTGGACCCGAGCCCGACGCCGAGCGTCCTTTCTACGCGTTCATTGGACACGAGACCCCAACCAAGCGCTGACGCTGCACTCGTATCCAATCAGCGTCTTCGCTCGATCTCTCATTCCGATGACGTCAGAATTGTAGAGCACGGGCTTTGATTATTCAGGAGGGTGCCGCGGCCCTGCGAGAAAAAACGAGCGCATGCAAGCTGTGTCCAAGGAATGCTGAGAGCAACTTCGTCTGCTTCTTTTGCAGGGGTCGTAGTGACGTCAGAACGCCGAACTCTGATTGGCTCTGATTGAAGAACAGTGGGTCGGCCTCAGGCAACTTGCTTCGAGGTCATACCCCTATCCTTCAATCAGAGCCAATCAGGGCCCGGCGTTCTGACGTCACCACAACCCTTGCAAAAGTAGCAGACAAACTTGCGCTCCGCGTACCACCCAAAGAACAAGGCCTGTATCGTCAGCATCGCCGCCAGCGCGCGTCGTGCAGCGTCTCACAACGGACACCTCTGCCGCTTTTGCGGCGTCCCTCGTCAAGTTTCAGCCTCTTTGTAGCTTGAGGCAGGATCCACTAATGATGACGTCATGCGCAGGCCTTCTCTTTCACGTGGTATTGGGTCCGAGTGTGTCGGAATTTCACTCGCTGCAACGACGCAGGCTTCCTTACGCCGTGTCCGATGTCTTAGCTCCTGTAGTCGCGGAGGCGCCCGGCTTGTTGCCTTCAGACGCCACAGGCGACGACTTCGTACCTTCTTTGCTGTGGACAGAAGAGATGTGCACGTTTCTGTACCTACCCTCACCTGAGGCAGGGGCGGATCTAGAACTCCGTTTTGGGGAGGGGGGGGGCGGAAAATTTGTAAGGATACTATTCTCCCATTCTTTCTTGTGCAAGGGGGGTCCACCCATGTCAAATTGCCCTCTGAGAAGGGGGAGGAGGGGGGTCGACTTCGTTTGGGGGGGGGGGGGGCGACCGCCCCCGTCGCCCCCCCCCCCCTTGGATCCGCCACTAACCTGAGGTAACCGAGTGATTTTCAATTTATTGTAAGACCCCGATAACTGCAACTGCGAAATACACTCGAATTTCGTCGTAGGGCGTAACCTAGTTCACCTACAGGTTTCACGCAAGATATTATGTTGGCAGATACACATTCACGTAGATTTAGTCTCGACCGCTAGCTTGTCATGTAACTAAAGCACTACCATCAGAAGTGCGCTGCAGCACAACAGAAGCGTGCCAACATCTCTTCCTGCTCAAAAATAAACGGTTCGTCAATGATTAAAGCCAATCGCAATGTCGCGGGGTACTTTAAACGTAAGTAGAGCGTAACTTAGTTAATTTTTGTTAGTAACTGCAGATTGATTTATAAGACAAGAAGAAATCAATACATGTCCCTGAAGGTATAACCACAAAGACGGATAAAGCAACACCACCAACATGCCACCTTCAAATGCTTAAATGCATTTAAGTTCAAGTAACACTAGCTGCGACTTGCTTACTTTTAAAGACTAACTGTCACAGCTCAGGTCTTACACCTTCTTCTATTGGTATACAACTTATTAACTAGACAAATGGAAGTGATACGTGAGACCGCCTTCATACAAAATTCTGCGCATCTTTTTATTTTATTAATGTCTTTTAATTTTTTCTGGGATCGTCTTATTGAATGGCATAAAAATAGAACGCTTGGGAGTGTTATAATTTTTTTCTTGTCTTTTGTAAACAGCATGCTCTACAATGTATGTATATACGCTTCACAAGACAGCGCAAAAATGACCTTTGCGTCTCTTTCACGTTTTGCCGGGTATTGAATAGCATCAAGTATCACTGTCTAAGTTAGTGCCCAGGATGAGTGTATTCTACTTTCTGATGACATCTTTTCAGTTGTGAGAAAAGAGCAAAGTCAATATAACTGGTGATTTGTTTTGTGTGTGTGCTGAGGGCGTCGCATTTAATTCGTACTAAAAGATGCAGCTCTGGAATGGTACGTTCTTAATTTAAAAATTGCGATTGACACGTGGCTACAAGATGAAGAGGCCAACAAAAAGAACCCTTGCATGCGTGCTCCCTTACCAGTTCTTTTACTGTTTATGAAAACGGGATTCCAGCAATATCAAATTTATGCGTTACTGTCAAGTCTTCCTTCATCAGTTGTAGCCTGACAACTGGTGGAGGCCGCAGTACATGCATGTTTGACAAATGTTTTTGGAGTAAAATGCTTACTTGGCACTGCTGGTAGATGCTCTGCAGGACATAAAAAAGACGTGCTGGAGTTGTTTGACAATAACTACTTCAAATTTCCTTCAGAAGCAGAGCTAGAACGTTCTGCCAGAGACGTTACTTGAATATCGGTCGTAGTTGCGGACACAGCAACTGACAAACAACAGCGTCATCGCTTGACTATAATCACTTT
This sequence comes from Ixodes ricinus, assembly GCA_037355805.1. NCBI lineage: Eukaryota > Metazoa > Arthropoda > Arachnida > Ixodida > Ixodidae > Ixodes > Ixodes ricinus. The sequence goes on along the minus strand of JAZHYW010053165.1, from coordinate 81,002 downwards.
TCACAGCAAACGCCACCAGGCAGTGCTCCAGTCTTTGACATCCCAGAGAGCTTCCGGTTGTTAAAATTAACGAACAAACCCACCTTAACACCGCTGCTTGAAGTGTCGATCAAACGTTCAACCACCAATTCTCCCGATGAACGCCAAAAGAAAGAAGACGCTCGAGGTCTAGTCATATTTTTCGATAATTTTTGTAAACCAACTAGCCTCCTCCAAGTCGTTAAACTGTACAGCCGAAGGCCCTCGTAACTCCTTTGTCCGTGTAGCATTTATGCTTTCTAGCACTGGTGACATAAGCAAGCTGGACAGGCTTGCAAAGACGGAGCGATCGGAAGTCGCTTGGGACGCAAGCCGCAGTTCACGCTTGCAAAGAGCAAAATTGTCTATGGCATTAGACGCCGGGTGATTAGTTAAATTTCACTGCAAACTTGCAGAACACAGGGGTGGGTGCGAGCAGCTGGTGTAAAGTAAACGTATTCAGAAACAAAAACAAAAATGCTAGAACGCTAGAAAGAACAAAAAACAAGACGAACATAAATGAGCAGGGACATGGCATCTTTCACGTTCGCCATTGTGAAAACTCGCCAGTGAACACAAAGAAGTTATTACGTTTTTGCACTAACGGAAGGGCGGACCCCGAGAAACGCCAGACGACTTACCGCCGACTTAACTTCCCTTTATGTGCGACAAAAAGCGACGGAAAGGAGGAAAATGAGGCGACTCACTGTTCGCTGCTGGACTCGACCTCGGAGCCGTAGTGGGTGTAGTTGATCATCCTGAGGAAGTACCTGGACGCGTAGTGGGACATCACCGTGAGGACGCAGATGAGGCCGATACACAGGTACATGGCCACCCACCAGGAGTTCTGCGGGGAAAAAGCACAACCGAGTCTGTGCTTTGTATCCTTGCTGCCACTGCCCCCGTAAAAAAACATTCCCGTTCGGGAAAGATCCTCTATCTACGGTATCTTGGACATTTTGTGTTCTTCGAAAGAAGGTGAGGGGTGGAAACCCCCGGTAAAACTGCGGTCTTATTGTATGAAAATCATTCTTATTCTTACCGATTCCAGGTATAAGTGACCATGACGGTATCCTAGCTAAAGTTTATTTTGGACGACCAATGGTCGTGCTTTCCCCTCCTCGAAGGGTGTACATTTTCGATAAAGGTAATTACGGCTTGATTATGCATAATCTGGAAGTACATTTGAGGAGTTTGTGGCGATCAGTGCCACGTCCAGTGTTGAAGATCTTTGGAATCTATTTAAAAACAACTTATACTATCGCCTATTGATTGCCACATACCGTCAAACATCGTTAAAATCGTTTCGGGTAAAAAAGGACACAGCAAGCCGTGGTTTACCAGCGAGATCAAGCGCTTACTGAATCGAAGATGTCGCCTCTTTCGGAGGTACCTAAGGCAGAGGACGGATGAAATATTTAACATGCTATATATTCTGGGGAAGGAAATCAAGCTGAAAATAAAAAGTGCCAAAGATCACTTTTATTCCTCCCTATAGTCGGTGACAGGTCAAGAACGAAGTGGAAGCTCCTCCCACCCCTTTCCACTTCAGCGGAGCGAACGGTGGAGAGGAGGTCGCCTCCTCTCCAGCGTTCCCACTACTCAAGTGGAAAGAGGTGGGAGGGGCTTCCACTTCGTTCTTGACTTGTCACCGACTATAGGTGAAAAGCTTAGGCGTAGTCCAAAGGAGATGTGAACGTTTGTAAACTCTAATGGCAAAGAAGATAGTACTATCCTTCCTATTTTAGATGAACAAGGTTACGTCATTAATGATGTCGACAAAGCTAACTGTTTTAATGATTACTTTTAGTCAGTTTTTGCAGTTACTACAAGAAACATACTTTCGGGACCAGCTTCTTGTAACTTTGAGGCTATGTCAGATATCACTGTATCGTATAATGGACTGGTCAAACTTCTTTCTGAACTAAAAGCTAACTCTTCCACTGGGCCAGATCATATACCTTGTTCTGTTTTGAAATCTTGTGCACCCATTATTGCCAAGTTTCTGGTTGTCTTGTTTAATTTATCCCTGTCGTCAAAGAAACTGCCTCAGTAATGGAAATTCGCGAATGTTGTTCCTGTACATAAGAGTGGTCCCCGTTCTCTGGTTTCCAACTATAGACCCATTTCACTAACCAGCGTTTGTTGCAAGACTCTTGAACATATAATTTACTCTAACATATTTCATCACTTGAAAGCAAATAATTTTTTTGTCCAGTTTCAACGCGGCTTTAGGGCAGGCTTCTCTTCCGTCACTCAGTTAGTCGAATTTTCGTATGATGTGTTTTCTTCTTTTGATTCTGGGAAGCAGGTTGATTGTATAATGTTAGACTTTAGTAAGGCTTTTGATACCTTGCCACACTCGTTATTGCTTTTAAAACGCTCATCTTTAGGTTTACCTGTTTCTGTCCTTGGTTGGATAGCAGACTATCTGACCGGTCGCTCCCAAAAGGTAGTCATTAATGGCTCAGAATCTTACTTTGTTTCCGTAACGTCGGGTGTTCCCCAAGGATCCGTGCTTGGTCCGCTATATAAATGATATAGGCTTCGGAACTATCTCCAAAATAAGATTATATGCAGATGATTGTGTGTTATACAGAGATATAAATAACGAGGACGATGCTGCCGCTTTACAAACTGATCTTGATCAAATACTCACATGGTACAACAAATGGAAAATGAAACTGAATTTTGCAAAGTGTAATTATATCCGCTTTAGCAGAAAGCGTCTAAACATAGAGACTAATTACTATCTCGATGCAAATCAGATTACCTTGGCGAAGGATGGGAAGTATTTGGGTGTTATTTTTTCATCTAACCTAACGTGGAGTAGTCATGTTGAATTTATAACGATGAAAGCAGGACGGGTACTTAACTTTATAAAGAGAAACTTTAAACACGCACCTCGTGACGTCCAAGAAATACTGTACATTTATAACGTACGTTCCCTCTTAGAATATGCGGCTGTAGTATGGGATTCCGACACTAAAACCTTAATTATTAAACTTGAGGCCATCCAAAATCGCTCTGTCCGTTTTGTTACTAACTCTTATCATTTTCATACCAGTGTCACGGCATTAAAAAAATCATTGTCATGGGACTCGCTCGAACTTCGCCGGAGGTTATCAAGGTACTCTTTTCTGAATAAAGTGGTTCGTGAACATACCGGCATTGATAAGAACATTCTACCTAAAACCACCTACTTTTACTTCCCAGAGATTAGACCACTCGAAGAAAATACGGGAAATATCATGCCGCACATCTGTTTTTCAAGCGTCATATTTCCCACAAACAATAAATCAGTGGAATAGGCTCCCCGATGCTGTGGTATCGGCTTCGGATGAAACATTTGATTGTCTTTTAAGTCGTTACTTACACGAGAATGATCCATGACTAATGTATTGTTTTGCATTGTGCTGATGTTAGCAGCTTACAGTAGATACGTGTATGTTGTGTTCAAATGTCTTTTGTTTTCTTTGTTCATTGCGCATTGTATTACTTGTAGCAGATGTTACCATGTATTGATATTTTTTGCATCTCCATTTGTGTATTTGTTGTGTTCACATGTAAGTTACCCCCTACAATATTGCCCCCAGGGCGAAATGTAGGTAACGAATAAAAATATAAATAAATAAATAAATAAAAATAATTAATGAACAGATAGGTGTTTCTAACCCGGAAGTTAAAAAAAGGCTGGTGTTATAGATAGGGTGAAATGGCACTTCATTAAAGCACGCATTTAGCTATACTGTATACACGCTCTATATAACTGACACGTACGTTTTCTCTCTACCGTTCAGAGCACCGCATTAGACGGGAAAAAAAATCGTATTTGCATATCTAAAGAAATAAAAACGGTTTTTCCGATGTCGATCTAACATGAAAATACATAGTAGGGTTAACAACATATCATTATTTCAATTATACATTTGTACAGTTAAAATATAACATGTTCTAGACCACATAAAAGTTCGTCAGTTACATGGACGCCAATCAAAATCACCCGACACTCTAGACTGTTGTAAATTACTGTTGATGGTCCATCCCATGCTTTGGCTTTTTTCAGCAAGGTGACTTGACGTATTGTTGAGCTAATGGATTGATTGAGGGAAATGTACTTATTTTTTAAAGAAAAACATTTTTTCCGACCGCAATATACCTACCCGTCGCGCGGTTTAAATTACCTCCTAAAAAAGGAATCACAAATGCGTTAGTGATGGTGGAAATTGGCGCAGCCGAAAGAACAATTTAAAAGCGCCACCAGTCGGAGACAACGGCTGAAAAACATGTGGCATCATTTCAGTATTGGGGCAACGTATTCCAGGAAAGCGCTTTGTGCCCCAGCCCAAATTACTCACGTAGTTCCTCATGGTCAGGTTGCAGAACGGCTTGAAGGCTTTTTCGTACACGTCGCGAAGCGGTTGCAGAACGATGTTTGCCTGAGGCGGAGGATTATCGTAAAGCAATTGATACTTCATCCCATACACCATGCAGTCGGTGATTTTTACCCTACAGTTTTAACACCATCTAGCACGACATTACTTCTTTTTTTCAATGCGACAGCTTGGGATTGTTTACTTTATATTGATATTCCGTGCCAGCTCTTCACGAATGACAGCCAATGGTCACGGCTACCACATGAAGTTTGTGCGAAACGTGCAGCGATTTTCCTACATACCTCTAGGGGGGGGGGTGTACACCCCTGGATTCGCAACGACTCCTCTATTCTATTCTCAATGCCCTGCCCCCTAACCCCCTCCCCCTAAGTTCAATTCCTGGGGAAACGCCTGGAAACGTGCTATTGTTCACCCGTTAATGAAATGCGAATGTCGTTGTTTCGTAGTAACGATGGATATTCGAACTTGCTGCTTGTTTCGAACAAGCACGGTCATAACTTATCATGAAGGGGGTAAGCAACCGCCTACATGGCGGACCAAATCAAGTCCGAGTAAAATATATCGGTTGGTTTCTATAGGCCATATGCTACTCTCACGTGTTCAACTGTTTATACAACAGCTGAATATTAGGCATCCACACTACTACAACGGGAATGGAGCGCGAACCCTTAGCTCGGAAAACGACTTCGACTGTACGAGCTTATGTACACAGTGCCCTGCACATTCATTGAGTTTCACCTCGCGTCCATTGCCTCATATGTGATCGAAGACAAGGTAAAACTAGGTGCCCCGATGTCCTTCTTTTAGGGTGATGCTATCCTTTGTAGTCCCCGATGCCGACTGCACACACTCTCGGGAAAAACACTAAGAAATTGCAGAAAACAAAATGCACAGTCAACGCCAAGAGCGCGTGCAGGGAGACGCTCGTTCAACGCTCCAGAAGAAAAAAAGAAAAATACGCGCTAAGAACAAAATGACCAGATGTCATCACCAAGCGAAGCGCACATGAAGGCACCCTGTCCGTTCACCCTTAAAGGGACACTGACAGGGTATTTATGCTCGCCGAGTTTTTTAGTTGGACGTGACATATGAGAGCCTAACTACCCAGAACAGAATTTGCGGCTCGAAATTCGGTTTCTTTCCACCCGCAAACCGCCGATCGAGAACTGGCCGGTTTGAGTCGCGCTTGCTCTATTTTCCGTGGTCACGGGCCGTTTTTTAAGGTTTCGACGCGACCACCATATTCAATCAAAGTCGTGGGTCATTAAAGGCACACAGTCAATATTAAAAAAAAAATATGAAACCCATTTTTAGTGGCGTTTAAAAAACTGCAAATACGTTGATTGAAAAAAGAAAACGTGGCACAGACAACAGGAAGCACTCTGCGGGCTATAAGCATCCTATAAATCTATAAATCATAAAGATGCGGGGCCGATTTCGATATTAAAAAGAGCAATCAACGATAGAAGCATCAAAATCAAAAACCGAAAGTGACCGTGTCCGAGTCATACACACGCAATGTTCGCAAGGTCAACAACATTCCTGTTCAGTACTCAGACTACGAACTGCTAGATTACCTGAAGGACGCTGGTGTCATCGCAGTCCAGCGACAAATTGCATATTCAAGTAAAGAAGAGAGCAGTAGGGAGCAACAACCAACAGAACGTGTCATGCTTCACTTTCCACAGAATCACCCAGTGCCTGTACGTGTCGTATTGGATTTTACCAGGCATCCTGTAATGGAGTATTTTGGGACCCCGGTACAGTGTTTTCGATGCCAACGGCATGGGAACCTCGCAAGACACTGTCCCGGCCAATAGAGATGCAAGGGGTGCGCTGGACCACACTGCTACAAGGACTGCATGGACAAAACTAATCCAGAGTGTGCAAATTGTGGAGGCAATCACTGCGCTTCGTTTTCAGGCTGTCCTCACAAAAAGGCAGCAACTGCAGCCAGAAAGCATAAAATCCTGAATGGACCAATACAAATTAACCGTTATCCTTCCCCGAATCCTGAGGTCACCTGCCCCTCGCTGCCTCGTCTACCACATTTTCGCCAACCTCCGCTTCCCCTCGCTCCTATACATCAACACAGCAGACACAAGTATCTCAACAGCCTCACCGGTCGCAGTATTCTGACGTGCTAAAACGCCAACTAAACACCCAGAGCAAGCTCACGGTCAAACGCGTTCAGGAGACCGAACATCAAACCTCTCTCCTACCAGACCCCCGCACACAGAGCGTGATATGCGCCGACGCGATCATCGTGGGGATTACCTTGAGACACGGCAATCGAGCGACGTCTCGCATTTGCTGGTACCAATGTCTTTTACGGCTCTAACGGCCATACTCAGCGCCGTGCCCGCAGCCAACAACCTTCCAGAAATAGCAGCACTATTCCCCATGGAAAGACTACTTAAGTCTTCGCGAACACCGATGAATGAAAAGTATTCCAATGCCTGATTTGTACAGCCATCTAGGAATATTTCAGTGGAATGCCAACGGTTACGGCAAAAGTCTGGTGATTTTCGTCAATTTCTTAAACGGAACACTATACCAATACTTGCATTAACCGAAGCTCGCGTGGACGAGGACTTTCGCCTCTCAAACTACGTGCAGTAAAAATCATCTCGTCAAAAAGGTCAAAGTCTAGCGATGCTAGCTGTAGAAAAGAATATGGTATCAGTGTACCTATTCTCTTCGACAAAAGAGATCCCAGAATTCGTCGCCTGCAAGGTACGGTGTAGTAAGTCTTCACTTACTGTTGTGAGCGCGTGCATCGAACCTCAAACTCCAATAACTTCATTTGGGTTTTCTGAAATATTTCGTCACGTATCTGCTTCTTTTATTATATGATGAGAATTCAATGGGCACCACACAATGTGGGAGAGTGACCATTGCGATCGACGTGGGAATGTCATTGCCGAGTATGTAGTCAAGTTCAACATATGCATCCTCAACGACGGATCACCAACCTTTGTCCGTGGCCCTACCTCTTGCAGCTGTTTAGACCTGACTCTTTGTTCTCCAAACATTTTGACCGCAAGTGACATGGATGAAAGACAGGGAAATCCGAGGTACTGACCATTTTCTATTCTCGTACAACACCCTCTTTCTAATATTCGTAGGCAGTAACATAGACCACGAATAACAAACTGACGGATGTTCAGACATTTATACACCTTAAACCTTACCGATTTGAAAGAGCCCAATGATTTTGCAAACTCGATTTTGCTTAGCTATGAACGAGCAACGCGTCTTCCAAAGAGCATGTTGGTGTTAATGGTGAATACGAAAAGCAACGCGCATAAAGACGAAGAGCAGAACGCAGGTATAAAAGATCAGGTAATGTGGAAAACTGGAACCAGGCCCAACATATTCATAAGCTTATGCGTCGAGAGCTGCAAATCCTTTCAGTCCGTCGATGGAGGCAGTTCAGCGGTAATCTGACCTCCTTCAGACCCATTCCAATAGTATGGAAAATACTTCGTTCTTTTCGCACGCCAGGTATGCAAAAACAACCTTACCACGCGCTATGTTTTTCTGAAGAGTATATCGGAAGTCACAATCGCAGATGAATTTCGTACTTTGTTATCACAACAGAGCTAAATAGTGACAACTTCCCAATACCGTTCTTCAAAGACGCAGGCTACTCGTACCTTCGAGAACGAGAGGCATCTAACGCATTCAGAGCTAGATCATGAAATCAACATACGCGAAATTGATTGTGCGCTTCACAACACCCGCAAGTCTACAGCTCCCAGACTCGATAAGATCACTTACGATGCACCAGCAAAGCTCGCCGCCCCGGTGAGACCAGCACTCTTCTCGAAATATACAATGAAGTTTGGAGAACAGAGACGATACCGGAATCGTGGAAGCTAGCTAAAATAGTTCCACTCCTAAAACCTGGGAAATCACCACTGAGCCTGGATAACTTCCGCCCTGTGAGTTTAACCAGTTGCGTCGGAAAGCTGCTCGAGAATACCTTACATCACCTCTTACAGTGGTGGTTGGAGACTAGTAAAGCGTCTCCCGAAGAGATGACAGGATTTCGTCCACGAAGTTGCACAATGGATGGTATCTTAGACCTCACTACCTGTGCAGAGTACGAACGAGATAACGGAAACATTTCAGTGGTAGTGTTCCTAGATATTTATCGAGCATTCGATACGGTTAGTCACGCTCATGTTCTTGAAGGGCTTGTGGTTCTTGGTGTACATAGACGCGTGCTTCGCTGGATACAAGAGTTTCTTCGATGCAGGAACATCGTAGTGTGTACAAATGATGGAGACAGCAAGCATCACGAACTGCACCAAGGAGTACGCCAAGGTAGCGTGTTGAGCCCTACTCTTTTCAATGTCGTAATGGCGCAGTTACCGCAGAAACACCAGCCACCTTTACAAATATCTATATGCTGACGATATTTGTATCTGGATCTCTGGTTCGTCTCCAGATATTTCAGATAATCAATTACAAATAGCCTTACACACGACAAACAATTATCTAAGAGAACGAGGAATTGAGCTATCTGCCACAAAATCAGCATTTCTGCTTTTTACCAGAAAAATCTTCCTGGTTTTGAACTTCATGTGAATGGTGACTCAATTCAGCGAGTTCAATCGTACAAGTTTCTTGGTGTCCTACGGGATATCCCTGAATTTGTCCAACATATATAAATTCTTGAGGGGAAAATTATTAGTGTAATTAATGTTTTTAGATGCATCGCGGGTGCAAAATGGGGAGGCTCAATAGATTCAATGCTCTAATTCCACAAGGCGCTAGTGCGACAAGTGATTGCCTATTCTACACCTGTGTTACACGGGTTTTCCAACACATCAGAATCTCGCCTTACTTATATACTTGCAAGAGTATCCTAGGTCTCCCGCGAGCAACATCCAGTGCGCTTGTACTCGCTACAGCCAAAGAACCACTAGTAACTATTCTAAGAATCCAAAAGTGTGTCCCAGCTGTTTTAGACTTTCTGCGCGGCCCCTTTTAAGGAAATTCTTTCTCGCAAGGGGACACTCTTTTTTTCAAACATTAAATTTTGTGCTCCTGCTATTCCCTGAACAAACACACTTGGCTCAGGAGATTCGTAAGCCACCATGGACGCTACCATTACTAGACATCAACATGAACATTACAGGCGTGGAAACAAAAACATCGGTCAATACACACGTTGCAAAAGACATTGACTCCTTCACATTTACAGCAGAATTACGACGAAAACATGCACGTGTATACCGACGGATCAACCAAGGATGAAGGCTCAACATCAGCATTTATTGTACCTCGTTTAAACCTTTGGTCATCCTTTCGGTTATTGCCACATCATACTTCTTCAACTACCGCAAAATTACATGCTTCACTCGCGGCTGCAATGTACGGTGGTCACCAAACTTATAAGGAACATGTCAACTGCGAACTATATCATGAAAGAGCTATCTTGTCAGGCTTGATCAAGTTTTATTTCTTACTAATGACGAGAGGCTGTTTTAGTCTTGTCCTGAGCAGCCACAAAACTTGACCAAGCCTGCCAGGAGAGTGATCTCATGTAATAATGCACAGTTCCCATGTTCCGTACAAGTTTGGTGACTAATGAACATCAAAAATAGCTCGACGGCGAACTCCTGTGTAATATGTACTGACTCAAAGACTACAATCCATTAAGACCCTGAACACTCCCAACGATAATATGTCCTTTGTGTACCTAATTTGTGAAGAACTTGAGGAAGCAATAAAATTTGGACATACGGTACCTTTTCAATGGGTTCCTGGTCATAGTGGCGTTTCAGGAAACACCCAAGCTGACCAACTGGCCACGGACGCACATACAAGCAACAACGTCCACCTCACACCTTCTACAAAAAGCGATGCCAAGCGGTACATTCGTTGTCTGCGGAACAAAATGTCCCCCGACACATGGCTCAAGAGCATCTCGGAACACAACCTACTCCTTCTAATTGATCCCGACCTTCGGTGTCCAGTCCATACTTATTTGAGTAGATCTATTGAGACGTTAATTCATCGCCTACGGCTCGTGCATCCATTGATCTATCGGGCTGTGCTTACGGCACAACGTGGCTTACCCTTCTGTGGATACCGTGCTTGTGTTCCACTCACACAATTGGTCTTGAAGTTACAAGATTATGCAAATCTCGACAAAGGAGGTCTCACAGGAACTCCAGCTGACGCACAAGATGCTGCCGAGAGAGATGTCGGCCCTCTTCGGGGCACGATTCTCCACCCACCCCTTGTACCAGTTCGTCCAAAAGGCTGCTGCACACTTCCTGGAATCTGCCTGGGTCAGGATTCTTAGGGATTTACGAGCATGCAACCAGAAGCAACCCACCGTCGGGTTGGAACCTTCTGTGAACCTCTCGTGCACGCCGCTATCTCCGGACGCCGTGCGACTTCTCTCCTATGAACCTCAGTCTGCCCCAGACCTGTCCGGTTCAAGAGTCGACTAGCTGGCGTATGTCTACCAGGTTGCAGCCTCCATCCCAGAGCAGGATCGTCAAGACTTTGTGGGCTCAGCGGTACGCTTAGCATGTGCCCACCCTCCCCTCTCCTCGGTTGGGTTTTTGGTACTTTCGGTCGTGGAGGAGGTGCGCAGCGCCCGGCTAAAACTATTGGAATCTGTCAGACCAGGTGTTTTTGTCACCAGGGATGAAGACCTCTTCGGTGTTGAGGTGGGAGCTACCCTAGATAAGAACTTCGTCTTGCTCAAAAAAGGACCTTCTGGGTCTCTGAGATTCAAGGTTAAAGACCTGTGCACGAGCCTTGACCTGCCAGCCTTGAGGACCGCGATAGCCACATCCTCAAAACAGTACCTCCCTGTCTTTTTTTCCGCGAAAACCCGCAAGCCCGATGTTCCGCTTTGCAGCATCATATCAGAAAACGGCTGTTGGTAAAAGCACCTGGAATCCTTCCTACTCAAGCCCCTCTCCTCTCTCACTCTCCCTCAACCTTTCTGCATCACCAACTCCACTGGCCTGATATCACACCTCACCCCCTCCACGATTCGCCTGCCCCCCTCGGACTATTTTCGTTAGACATCTAATACATGTATTAATCATACATGTAAGACGTGTATGATTAGACCACCTCGGTGAGAGGCCCGACCCCAACGGTTCGAAGCACCCATCCGCCTCTCCCTCAACCGTCCTTCCTTCCTCTGCCCTTTCCCTCTTTCCCTACATTTGCGCAGGGAACTGGCGTTCGCACCCCATGGAATAAACTTTGTGAATTGAAAGAACGTACTTACTCGTCTGTTTTTCGTCCTCTCTCTCTCTCTCTCTCTCTCTCTTTCTCTTTTTTTTTGTTTTGTTATTTAGTAAACTATGTTTATTTGTCGTGTTTTATCCGCGGGAGTGTAGTCCGGTCGTCAGCTCTCGAGCGATCGAGCGTGCGCTCGCTGGCTTGAAACGTAGTCCGGTCTGTATGGGCAACGAGCCGCGTGCATTCGACTCCGCGGTTCCACCGGTCGGAAGCTCGAGGATCCTTTGCTCGCTATGGATTAACAGTGGTCCTGGTTTCGGAACATGCTCCTTCCATTGCCGGAGATGACCTCGGTGTGTAGCGATCTTTGATTGCGTTTTTAATGTGGAAATCGGCGAGGTATCGTCATGATTTAGGGATTTTGTAGTAAGCTTAGAGCCAGCAGTGTGAGTTATAGCTGCATATGCTATACATATAGAGAAAGTGTTTCGGTCAATTGTCGGGTTCGCCGTGTTTCAGTGCATGCCACTGACGGCAAGTCGCTCTTGCGTGATACGTGATTTGGCACAGGACGCGTAAGTGATCGGGCAAAGCCGACACGACGTGCACAAACGCACAAAGGCAGACTGACATTGTCCTTCGAAGGTGGTGGAACGGTGATGTTCTTGAAGGCGGCTTCGCTCCAGACAGTGAAGACCTGCAAGAGGAATGACGAGGAAGACTAGCGTCCCTTCCGCAAAGACCGCGACCTTACTCATTTAGTCTGTTCGTTTGTTCTTGTTTGTCTTCTATAGTTTTAGATCTGCTCTGTCTGCGGCGCGGTCGTTCTGCTATTGGTCAGTGATTCCGGCCTCATATCTCCGTTTCGCTTTACAAGTTCAAACGCAGCCGACCAGACGGAGACAACCAAACAGCGCCAAAAGTGTCTCGCCATGGCGCTTGTCGTTTTTGTGGATTTGCTACGACCAACCAAACCAATCTCGCACGAAAAAAAAAAAGCGCCGGATCAAGGCGCATTAACTCTGCGTGATTGGTTTAGTCGGTGATAAGAAACACACAAAGTACGATGAGTGCCGTGACGATTAACTTGTGGCGCTGCTTGATCATACTGCGTTTCAGCTTCATTCCGGACCACAGTGTGAATAATACAGGGTATTCCACGTACCTTGAGCCAAGGTTTGAAAAAACAATATTTTGGTGCATTTTAGGAAGGCGAAACCAAACGAATAAGTTTTTTCATTGTTTGGAGCAAGTCAGGCTATTTTTTTGTATTTTGCCCAATTCACTAATTAAATAACATTAAGTAATAAAGATTTGAAATATTCAATTTAGAGCAAAAGTTCTAATGACAAACTAGTAGAGCGTCCTCAGAAACATCCATTTTTGTGCTTTTTATCGAGAAACCTCAAACACGGTTAGTTTTTCCGGGCTTCAAAAAAAGTGCCCGAATTATGATAAAAGCACTAAAAATTGTAGAGCCCATTCACTTCACGTGAAGATGGAGGACCAGCGAAGCTGTTATCTTTACGACAACTATACGACAACTACACGACATTTATATGATTTACATATGATTACAATGAAGACACGTACACGACTTCGTTGTTTAATTCTCTTCATTTAATTCTTAGTGACTAAAGTGTTCATTGCCTTTTGGTCACTTTTGGGCAAGCTCTAAACTCAATTTTTCGAGGCACACCTCGAGGACATTTTTTTTTCGATTGAGCCCAAGTCTCTTTATCAGCATCGCGGAAGCGAAAGAAGAAGATTAGATCGGTGCGTCCTGCCCTCAGCCTCGTCACAGCGCACTCTTAGCTGAGATAAGTCGGTGACCGTAGATGATAATAAGGGATCAGGACCTCACTATCTAATTATACCAAGAAAGCAGTGTTGTACGGAACGGCGTTCCAAGAAACGGCGTTACTGGAACGCGTTCCTTTTAGGAGGAACGAAGGAACGCCGCCGTTCCATTTTGCAATCGGTGGAACTAGAACGGGAACTCGTTACGTTTTTTACTGGAACGGAAAAAGGAACGGCGTTCCTTTTTTCGTCCAGTGGGGTAATTTTTATTTTCATTTCTAAGAGGGAAATTCTAAAAGTCTAAAAACAATATCGTTTACGAAGAGCAGGATCTCGTTAATTTGGTTACTTTCTTATGGTTTATTTTGTGTGGTCCTCGCTTGGTAACAGTCGGGTGCAGGAGAGCTAGTAGACATTGATCCTTTTTTCAGTGCCCGAGATTGCAGTACAAAAAGCAAAACTTAGTCAAAGGAAAAGACACAGAAAGATGGACTTTTCAAACTAAGCTACTTCTTTTCTTCCACGAATCCTCATGCACCCAGAAAGCTAAGGCCGACTACATTCATCACTGAACTTCCACAAAGAGACCTACAGTTACAACAAAATAACAGATTACCAGACATTGAACGCACCCTTGTATCCCGAACATTGGCCACTTAAAAAGATACACAAAAGTTAACATTTATTCCTTCTCCCCTTGTCCCCACCTCCAAACTGAACAACGAATCCAACCTTCACGAAGATGGACTTGTAGTTTTCAAGACTGACCTTCCAAAAGCCCTAGCCCCTCCTTCACTTGCACGTCTTGCGGACAGCAACATTGAGAAGCAATTGTCGTTAAGTTCGAACAAGGGACTTTGTTAGATTGAAACGTGAAATGGTGTTGTAAAACGCTCGTACAATGTGGGGTAACAGTACATTTGGCTCGTCTGAATCGTCCACCACAAACATTAATATGGTTAAAAGCTGAGATTTTTCAGCAAATGAAACCCTGCTTCCGCTTGTTTTCTTCTCTTGGTGCCCTTCCATCACGGCATTTAAAATCGTATGTTTCAAACTGATGGGATAGATAAAAAAAAGAAGAAAACTTCGCTTAATCTAACTAAATATGGTAAGCAGTAAAACACATACAAATGTAACGTATATGTAACGATACGTTCCATTTTTTTAACTGTAACGGGAACGAGTTCCTTTTTCACAGATGGAACTTGTAACGGGAACGCGTTCCAAAAATCAGGAGAAACGACGAACGAGCTTTCGTTCCCTTTTAGAGCGCAGCTCTTAGGCGCCCGTTTCCGGCTAGAGCGGCGTCGGCATCGCCGTCGGCGTAACCGCAAGGTCACGTGACCCCTAAGGTCACGTGACCCCCCAAGGTCACGTGACCCCCAGGCCATGTGGCCCCCAGGTCACGTGACCGCCTGCCATGTGACTCTCCCAAGGTCACGTGACCCCCGGCCACGTGACTCCCTCCGAGGTCACGTGACCCCCACGGTCACGTGACCCCCCCCAGGTCACGTGAACCCCCCCTCCACGCCTTCCCCCCCCTCCTCAAGAGCTGCGCTCTAATTCGGCATTACAGGGAATTTTTTGAGGAACGTCTACAACACTGCAAGGAAGGCTGACTCACGCGGATTGCCCCCTCTTTTTATTTATACTTGCCACGACCAATCGGAACGAAGGAGCGCCGTTTAAACGGGAGTTTTTGTTAATAACCATGGACGCATTTTTATTCCCAGATCTTAGCACCTAACAGCTTCGCTGTAAAAAACGCGAATTTGCCACCAGCGCCCAGTCAACAGGGCGCTATTCAGCATGCAGGCCTAGTTTATTCGAGCCACGGCTGAGGGCACTGCAACACAAGGTGCATATGAGCAAAGTCGCACGTTTTTTTCATAATTCGCAAACTTGTTTCAAGGCCCACGAAAAAAAAAGTGTTAAGACTTCTTGATAAAAACCAGTGAATTGGATGTTGCTAAGCGACGATGTACAACTTTGTCATTGTAACTTTTGAACTAAATTGAATATTTCAAAAGTTAATTAATAATTTCAATTAATTAGTTCATTGGGCAAAATACAAAAATAGCCTACTTGCTCCATACAATGAACGAACTTATTCGCTTCCTTTCGTCTTCCTAAAATGCACTTAAATAGTTTTAAACCTTGGCTCAAGTTACGTGGAATACCCTGTATATAGGCGTGGACATCGCGGGCGTCGTAGGTGCCAGATAAAAGTTCTCTCCTCACATTACGTTGCAAGCGGCGCCACCAGATGGTTTCTCCATATGCAGCTGATTAAAGTCCCTAGATAAGAGCTTCCTACAAGTATAGCGACATTCTTTGAAGCGCCGACTGCGTGACGGTGCAGGTTTTAGAAAGCGAATGGCGGCGCACAGCAGAGGTTTGTACTGAATGTCGCCATTTTGTTTCAGCAGAATGTGCTTTGTCATTTGTATTGGTTGTCGTTACTTTAAAAAAAAAGAATCATGGGACAAATCTTACGGCTAATGGCAGCCTGCCGCGGACGTGGGGACCTATAGTGCTTTCCCGCTTCTGTTTGGAAGACATGCCTGTTTTCAAAGTTTTCCGAATATGCCACGTCGTGTAGAACTTGTCACTTGCGCTACGCGCGTTGCTTAGACACTGCTTCGTCCCTGACCGTATAGTTTTCTTTTCTGGCACGGCGTTCGAGCCAGCGTCCGTCAAGGTCAGAGCAGACGGTTCGAAAACAAAGAGCGCGTCCCCGGTTGCCACGAGAATGACGCACTTCCCCCCCCCCCCTCTGTTTTGCCGTCAGGACGACAGAGACGCTGTCGGTTAACATACATAGGACTTCATCTGGTCGATCGTGTCTCAGCGTTCGTCGTGCTGTGTCTTCTCACTTATATATATCTTGATCTTACACCGTGGTCCAGTCGCAGCCGACTCTATGAGCTAATGGGACCAATCAAGCAGCATCAAAAAGCGCAAATCACTGGGCCTTTTCTCTTTTATGATTGGTTCAGCGATGATAGAACACGTACCGAAACGTGACGAACACCGTGATGGTGCGCTTTTGACGTTGTCTGAATTGTCGCATCAGCTCGTAGCGTCGGCTTCAGTCGGTCCTCAAATGAAGCGCAGAATAACAATCGGCATGCATGACATTCAAAAAGCCTCTATTGAGCGCATGTTTTTCTACAATTTCCCCTAAAATTATCTCGAGTTCATTATTAAGGCGAAAGCCTTATATGTCTCATCGTTCAGTCGACGTTCAAAGTCTCTGAGCGAAAACAAGTCGGCGACACGAAAGGTACCAAAACGAAAAGTACCAATGAAATGGCGCCAAAAGTGCGTCGTCAGAGAGCGCGCTGTCTTCGGAGGTTCGCTATCACGCTTAGATCGGCGCTTGGGCATTCGCCTTTAAGTTGTCTTAGGGATAACATAAGAGACCGTGTCAATCTCTTTTTTACATTACCGAAATGCATGACGTGAGAACTTTTTACGTGCTCGCGCCATTACATAACATGAGACTTTAAAACGCCATATTTCGCAGAACATCACTGATTGATATGCAGGGTTCTCTAAAGAAAAGTAGTGGTGCACAGCTGGCTCATTTGCGTACCCGATTCACCTTGTCCAACATCACAGCTCGGATTTTCCCGTAATTCTCTGGACTGAGGTCGGCCTCTGACGAGCCGTTCTCCTAGGGAAAAAAGAACAACAACGGAGGAAATGTTTTTCTCTAAACCCGCTAGGAGTTGACTTAATCGAATGCTCTCATTTTACAGAAGAGCCGTTTAAAATGACTTTTGATTGGTATAGGTCTTCGCTAAGAATAGAACCAAGACATGTTAACATTTCGACGCATAAAGGCCGTTTCACGTGACGGGACTGCGCGAAAAACAGCCTGAGGATTTGTCAGTCTCGTGCGGCAAAAAAACAAAAAAACTCGTGGACGAAGCACATGCACCTGCTCAACTGCTGCTCACGGGATTTTTGTTTTCTTTTTGCCGAACGAGCGAAGTTGACAGTGTGACCGCCATTTTAATCGCACAACGTCGCGCTACGAACGAACAAAAATCGCACCATGTGAGGCAGTCTTTAGATATCCTAGTCGCATTTTCGTTGAACGAGCCACGATGAAACTTAACAGCGTGAATTTTTCCTTGTTGCTTCAGAAGTCTTAAAACTAAAATAACGTATATCAAGACACACTGTAAACTATATTTTCATCTAAAAAAAAGCAAACGCGCGTTGTCTGAAAAAAAAAAACAACATTATCATGAATAATGTGTTTAAAATACTCTGCAAAGCTGAAGAGGTGCTGATGTCAAGGTTGCCGATATAAAGGGTTACAATCTTCATTCGGGCATATATATGAATGAAGGGATTTTAATTGCGCTCTGAATATCTGTACATAAGCTGACTTTATGCAGCCACCTTAAAAAAAAAGTGTGTATATATATAAATATATATATATATATACACATCTCCGAGGAGGAAATGAACGAACATATGCAGATGAATGAACCGCACTTAGTCCAATGAATCAAAGATCAAAGTTTTACGAAACCGCCGAAAGCCAAAACAAACGGCGGAGCCAGGATTTAACCTCTGGGCCTCCCAATGTCCGGTCGGGTGTGCTGACCACTACACCCCTCCTTTTTGTTTCTTTATTGACCACTACACTCCACCACTCCACCTTGGCTTTCTGGCGTTTCCTAACTGTCTTCATAATGCAGACGAAACGAAATGTGTCCAATCAGAGGTGTTCTGGAAGCACACGTCGCCGCGTGGAACGCGGTACGACGCTTGCTGGCACGTGGTACGTGCCCGTTGTGCTCAGAAATCCTCCCACTGTTTGTCTCGTCACGTGCACATGTATTATTCTTTTTGTTTATGAGCCTTAGAGACACGGTATCATCATCGTCTGCGAGAATCCAGAGCCACGTTTTTTGAACATACATCACGGGCACTTTTCCATCGTACGTGGTCTCCGAGGAGGAAATAAACGAACATACGCAGATATATGAACCGTACTTAATCCAATGAATCAAAGAATCAAACTTTTAACAAACCCGCCGAAAGCCAAAATGTACGTCGGAGCCAATATTTAAACAAAACAAAAAAAAAGTAAAAAGAAAAGTAGAGAAGTGACCGGTACTGCAGCCGCAACAGAAAAAAATATATATAATTCGTTACTGCTACGATTAAATTGCTAAATTACTTTTTCATGGAACTACAAATTAAGAAAATAAAGCAAAAATTCCCCTGCCCCCCATCTCAGGTTCGTTGCAGTTGAAGTGCATGTAAAGTTGAAGCAAGTCGGCACAATTAAGGCGACAGTGACACAAATTCGGAAGCCATCGTTCGAAAATAACAAGGAATGGCCAGACTGCACTCGTTCAATGATATATTAATGCCGAAGAAATTAGAAAAAACAAAAACATAACGACAAAAGTGACGTCGTTACTGCAGAAGTAGTAATACAGAGCTACTGTTGCAAGTTGCATTTTGAAAAAAAAGCATCGTAGCGCGTTACCGTTCAAAGTTACCAAAAATGTAACAAAGTTGCACTAGCGCCGCGCGTTACTGGAAACGCATTACCCAAAGGAGGAATCGCGAACAAGAAGCCGCGTCGTGCATTCTGTAAGCTGGAAGCGACTACGGTAAGAACCCACCGGTAGGATCAGGTTGCCGTCGATCTTCACGTTTCGGAGCATGTCTCTGAATACATCCTGACGGGAGACAAGGAATGAGGGGAATTTAACGTGACCCCCGAGGAATCTTCTCACATAGAAAGAGTTGGAACAGCTGGACGAGCAGGACAGTGGAATTACAGCGGCGGCAGAGCAGCCACACGATAGTTAGGCCGGAGACTTTACGGTTTTAACGAAAACGACAACAACAACAACAACAACAACACTGATATACATTCATTGGACAAAAAAAATATACAAAGTCGATTAAAACCGAAAAACACTGAGTTTTTTTTTGTAAATTTTTTTTATTTAGAAGTTTAGGATTGTATGTAACCCCCTCTTCTTAGACTTGAACCCTTAGTTTTAATCATATTTCTTTTCACCAATATTCCCCGTTTTTAGCATCCGTCCAAAACATATCCCCAAAAATACACCGATAATTGAAAAAATAAATAAACGCCGGAAAACATCCGCCAATTTTTCCTATAATAGACACTGTAAAATCTACGGCTATAATTATAGGTCGCTCCAGTGTAAGTGCCCAAAGAGACTCCACCTAGAAGAAAGAGCACTCCACTCAATAGACCTCTCCGGAAAAGATGTGGTACCTCCAGCGTCTGCTTTACGTGTTGTGACGTTCGGATGTACGGTACGTGAAATTATCCAAGAAGCGAAGACGAAGTTGAAGTTGGTCTAACAGTTCGTAATTTCAGAACTCAGAGAAGCCGGAAGGAAAGCGATACAGAGTATGTGGTGACCCTGTTTTCCGTTCTCTTCATTTTTGCGTGCGTCCTGAGCTCCTAAGAATGAATCGTGCCGCTACCAGGATATACGAAGCGTTCGAGCCTGCACTAGCCTACATCCGAACAGCCCCACAATTCCCCTCGTTACAAGGTCTCCTGGGATTTTCTGGAAAGGTCTATTCCCAATGCGTCATTCATTGAGCACAAAAACACACACAAAAAAAATACAACTAATTGATGCTATTTTTCCACTTGCGCAATGTCCCTGCTCAAATACCTGTTACTTTTTGAGTTCAATACATTCAAGTTCAAGCTCAGTGAGAGACGAAGAATATTAACATCACAGAATATCTCACAGAATATTGCAAGAATATTAACATCACAGAATATCTCCCGAACTGTACGTAATACGCATAGATGTACAGTGTGGTCAACTTTTAAATATAATGTGTTATCAGTGGCCTAACGAGAAAACCGATGATACTGCAAAAACTGAAGCGGCTCTTCCTGTGACTGGTGCCATTCCCCGATACAATTATCACATGACCTTCTCATTTCTTTTTGTGTCGCCCTCAGTTTAAATTTTTATGGTATTTTTTTGTTACTCGGTATAGTTTGACTAGGACTGTACCATAGCCTCCTCTATACTGACAAAGCCTGGCAGATCGTCTACGAGACGCGGCCGCCGAAAGTGAAAAGGTAGAGCGGCAGACAACGGATGAGAGGAGTGGCATGTAACGGGCGCCCCGCTGCGGCGAGACGCCGAAGCACACTTGTTTCGAGCACGACCTACTGTAATCCTGACCATGCCCACAGAATCGTTCCCTATGGAAGATGCTGTCGCCGATAGAGTGCTTCGTTTTGCCATTGGGGGCTCTCGGTATAAAGGCTTTTCTGCGACCCAAATGCAGTTCACAGCCTGCTTAGCGCACGGTCCGCACGGTGCGCTCCTGGGGATATCTGTTTCTCGGGAACATTTACCGTGGCGCCAGTAGGCTGCAGTAGCAGTAGCACGTAGCTGGGTGCATCGCTCTCATGTTTGCTTGGATCGAAAAAGCGCGTTTCTCAGGCAGAGAAGCGCAAGGGCGTTTTTAGCCCGGACTGATAGACACTGTGCTGGCAGCCGGCGCCTCTGTAGTGACGAATCTGTCACGCGATTACCGACTGACGACTCGATCCCGCGAGGCCCCCGAAAAGAGCAGGTCAGGACCAAAGAAGGCCGCCGCGCATTGCGCGCCTTCGTTTGATATACAATACCCTAGGAAACAAATAGACCTTTATACAGCGCCACGAGCTCATAGCGTGACGAAACGCTGCGGCCGCGGCCGTGTACTACAAGGTATACGCGCTGGCACATTCTTCTGTGGGCAGGTCAGGATTACCGTCATGGTCCCGAGCGATGGAATGTTCGCTTGTGCTTGTCGCGTTCCTCGGGCTACCGCTTCTTTTCTCGTTGGGTTTGAAAACTATGTTCGGGTCCTCGCCGCTGCAAAAGCTGTGCGCTGACTACAGGCTCCCCGAGAAATGATCTGTGCTACCAGATCCTCGCGCTCCAAATCTGCGACCGGGCACTCTATGGCTCCGCCGTCTAACGGCCAAGCTTTGTGAGTGTAGAGGAGGCTACGACTGTGCGTTGTTGTTATCATACTTCATAAGTCGGCATGACACGTTTATCCTGGCTCGAGGCGCTGCCTTTTACCCCATTCACACGGCCAGCATAAAGGTACCTTTAACATAGATCCCTTTGCTATCGGCGAATTAGCCCGTGCTCTCGGGTCGCGAGCACAGGCCACGCGCGGAAGATCTTGAACTGATTGGCCGCAGAGAATAAAAGTCCTGCTATAGCTAAAGTGTGAATAAGGTATTAATCTAACGTGGCAATTTTGTTTCAAGAAAAAAAAAACGACGAAAATAAAATTAAAATAAAGAACAAAATTTTTTTGTTGTTGTTATCGACGAAACACGCATGGGTTGCTGCTTTGAAACTAAAAGTGTAAAAAAAATTATAACTGCGGCGCGACCTTTCAGACAGGCAGATGACGCACGCAGTCCCTCCAGCCACTGCTCACACATTATATTTAACAGTTGCAGCTGTTAAATATATGTTTTCCTCTGAATTTAAAGGGAAACTGAAGCGGTTCTGTATTTGAGAAAAAACACTTCAATGGCCTTCAATTTACCTCCAGGATCAGGAATATCGAGATTATTTTTCAATTTTGCGCACGGAGCCTGCAGAAATTAATTTTTAAAGTACCGTCAAAGCCCCTCCTTCCTGGGGCGTGACGTCACAAAGGAGTTTTCGGAATCTCTGCTCTCGCGCATCTTCAGCGCCTGCCAAAGCTATGCACGCGCACTCTTGCTATTTTCAAGAAAGGTCAGAAAGAGACGTCACGACTGCCGTCATTGCGGAGAAATATACCTGGCAAGCTTGCCGTTGCACGCGCTGCCCACACGAGCGACACGCGCTTGGCGGCCGAAAGGTCCTTTTATGACGTAAGAACAGGTCGGAGATTTTTCGCGTCTTCTCGCTTTTAGTTGCATCTTCAGGGAAAACGAATGTGATATTCAGATTCACGGGATAAAAATACACAGAATTCACCTCTAACTCGTTTTTTTCAAGAAGTGTTTCAGCTTCCCTTTAATTTAGAGGAAACATTATTTGATGGCATGCAGCCAATGCAAGTTGTCGTGGTTTTGTGTACTCAATTTTTTTTTTCAGGGGCATAGTTTCAACATTTTTGAGGCTCTTAAACGGCTGCACGAGGTTGGTAAAATTACACTCCATTCCGCTGTTTCTCACCTCTGGCAAGCACATTCCAGGATTACGAGCACATTATACCTTTTCTTGCAGCCATGTAAGAAATCTTTAAACGCAGCACCTCTTTTTTGTTGTTGTTCCTGCTTTAGTAGTTAGGCAGAAATATAGGGTCCGAAATGGGGCGATTACAAGGTGAATCAATAGAAATTAAAACCTGCTTTGTTTGCTTTCACCTCATGAGTGAATTGCAGTATGCAGATGCAGTATGGCAGATGCTTGAGCCAACTGGAGGTAGCCAAGTCGTCAAAGATGGGACTTTGGCTGATTCAGAAACCATGCCAACATGGTGCAAGAGGCCCGGGCACCAAGACGATTGATGGAATAAAATCTAAGCCTTTCCGAAATTAAAGTGTTGTCCTTGCAGACTGTCCAAGCTGTTGCATTCAATATAATTTATTGGATGTTGAAATTATATAATGCCTGCGTGAGTAGCTTATGCAATCTTGTGCGCAGCAAGCACGAGGACAAAGGGGAGCGCAAGGGCACAACGCCTTGTTGTGTCCTTGTTCTTCCCTTTTGTCCTCGTCCTGCTGCGCGCAAGATCGCATAAGATGTCAAACGAACTCGCCCAAACAACCACTGTTCTTGCATGAGTAGGCCGGGATTACACTAGGACACACTGGACTGAGATAACATCAAATCACACCAAACCGGGTCACGTCAGCCCTGGTCACGCCAGGACACAGCAGCACACCAGAACCCGCGTTTGGAGTTCCGCTCTAATGTAAACGTCAAAAATTACAGAAAGATCCATTGGTGAATACTTGGGGAATGCGTAAGCATGACCCTTGGGAAACGCCACACACGTCCCCCTTTGGGAATCGCTAACGCTGACCCCTTCACTTTTTTCTTTTGGCTTTTAGAGCGCAGCTCTTAGGCGCCCGTTTCCGACTTGAGCGCTGTCGGCGTTGGCGTCGGCGTCGGCGTAACCACGAGGTCACGTGACCCCTCCCCCTAAGATCACGTGACCCCCTGAGGTCACGTGACCCCCCTAAGGTCACGTGACCTCACGGGAGCCACGTGGCCCCTGTGAGACCAAGCGGCCCCCGTGGTGGAGTAGCAGGCAGGATGACGAGGTGAGGAAGAGAGAGGAGGGGTATACCCTCCCCTCAGTACCCTTCCCTCCTCCTCCTCAAGAGCTGCGCTCTAATTCGGCGTTACAGGGAGTTGTAAACGGCTTTCATTTTTCTTTTGCTTCCTCTATTTTTTGCTGCCTCTTTTCGGCCTAGTTACGGTGTCAGTGTTAGCGTTTCCCAAAGGGGGACGTGTGTGGAGTATACCCGAAGGGTCATGCTAACGCATTCTCTAAGAGTACACCAATAGATCTTTCTGTAACTTGTTTCACGTTTTTTCTTTTGTACTCTGCATGTCAGAGTATGTCGATGCCCTTTGCCCTTGCATACGGCCATCCATATCACTCGTGGAAGAAACCGCATCCATAATATTACTCGTGGAGGGAACCGCATCCTTCGTTTTAACGACACACATACATCACAGCCCACGCACCGCTACTACGGAAACCCAGAGCGAAGAACAACCGGCGGCGGCAGGGTCGCAGGGTGGTAACTGAGCCAACACATCCTAAATAGCCTGAGTGCTTTCCTGTGTCACTAAAGAAGGCCACCGTAAGCAACAGATTGGAAACGAGTGCTGCGTCAGCAGTCGGTTGTAACTTGTGTCCAATCAGTGAGAACACGACTCCTTGCCGAACGCTGATGCCTGAAGTCGTTTTCAATCTGTGGCCTACGGTGGCCTTCCTTAGTGACGAAGGAAAATTCAGCACTATAGGCTTCTTTATCTATGAAGTGTTGACTAAGCACGCCCGCATTCCACCGCGCCGCGGCGAGTACTTCTCTCTGGCGCCGCGCCAGCTGTGAGCGTGTCTTTGACAAAAACGAAAGGGCTCGTCTCGACGAAAACCCGGCATGTCAGCCGGTTTGTCAGCGCCGGGAAGGGAGGTAGAGGTTGACACGTGCTGACGTCAGCGCTTCGCACCAATGGGAGGGTCGAACATGTCACCTCTTTCTCCCCCTTCTCCCTCTCTCCCCTGCGCGGACCAACGAAAGACACCGCCGGTTTTCGTATAGAAACGAGCGTTCTAATGCCAACGCACTAAAAACTACAGGAAGATCAATTGGTGGATTCTTAGGGAATACGTTAGCATGACCCTTAAAAACGCCAAACACGTTCCCCTTGAAAAGAACGCTAACGCTGAACCCTTCACTTTTGGCTCTCTTTGCTTCTATTTTTTGCTGCCTCTTTTTGGCCTGGTTACGGGGTCAGTGTTATAGCGTTTCCCAAAGGGGGACGTGTGGGGCGTTTCCCAAGGGTCATCCTAACGCATTCTCTAAAAATTTACCAATGGACCTTCCTGTCATTTTTTTCACTTCTTTTGTGCTCTGCCTGTCAGAGTACACCGATGCCCTTGGATACGGTCATCCATATCACTCGTGGAATGAACAACATCCTAACCACTCTAGGAAGGAACCGCACCCATATCACTCATGGAGGGAACCGCATCCATCATTTTAACTACACACACATATCAGAGCCCACACACCGCTACTACGGAAATCCATAGCGAAGAACAACCGGCGACGGCAGAGCGGCAACTGAGCACGCCCACATCCTACCGCGCTGGGGTGCAACACCTCCTAGATAACAAAGCCATAGTTCTGAATGAGATGGCGTCATCAGAGAAGGCCAACGCTGCAGCACAGTTTGGACACAACGATTGCTTCAACACTCGGCTCAAACTTGACTCGAAGCCGAGCGCTGACACAGCATTAGTCTCCACTCTGTGTCCAGCGTTGGCCTTCTCTGATTAAGCCATCTGATTCAGCACTACGACTTTGTTATCTAGGAGGCGTTGCGCGACGCCTTCTCCACTCTGGCTCCGCGCCAGCTGTGCCCGTGACTTTGACGAAAACGAAAGGGCTCGTTTTGACAAAAACCGTCAGTTTGTAAGCGCCGGTGAAAGGGAAAGGTTGACGCGTGCGACGTCAGCGCTTCAGATTAATGGGAGCGTCGCACGAGTCACCCTCTCCCCTCCATCTCCCTCTCTCTCCGACACTGACAAACGAAAGGCACCGTCGGGTTTTCGTCAAAACGAGTGTTCTAATGCTAACGGATTAAAAAAACACCAGGACCCGGTTACGCCAGGACACAACAGCATACCAGGGGCCCTAAACTCGTCAAATACAAAGTTGAAGCCGAAAGTTCGCGAGGAAGGCCGATTGGACGCCGGCGATAACAGCGCGAAGTCATCGTCTTGACAGTCCGATCGGTGCGCTCCATGAACTTAGGCCCCTACTTTGTCTTTGACGAGTTTAGAGCCCCAGAACCCGCGTCTAAATTCCCGTCCTAATGTAAAAGTAAAAAAAAAAGAAAAAAAAAAGAAACAGAACCCGGTCACATTAGGACACAATGGCGCACCAGAAACCAGAACCCGGTCTGGTGGATTTTTTGATAGGATGAGCACACTATATGTTATTCATCACAGCTTAAAGGGTGCTAAATAAAATTGAAACGCAAAATGTAACAATTATAAGTAAATTATAAGAATGAAGAGTCTCTGTGTCCGCCTCTCCCCCCCCCTCTTTCCCAAACTACTCGAAGAGCCAATGGTTGCAATCTACAAATTAAACTCGGACATCAATCGCCTGAACAAAAATCGTTTCGACCTTCCTTTGCATTGTGACATCGAACATGGCGCGATGACGCGAAGTGCCACGCTGGTAATCGTTGGGAGTTTTCGTAGATGGTTTTCGCCGTCCCGCAACGCTCTCCGCAACCCGCAACGATACCGGAACTCTACAGTCAAGGCCGTCGGATCGCGCATGCGCAGTAGCGGCTCCTTTGTTTGCGTAGGGCTTAGCGGAGAGGTAAACGCGGTCTACTCCGTCATTTCAATCTTCATTGCTCCGTGAAGACGTTTCTCTCCGGTCATTATCACTTTCAAAACTTCTTGGTCACATTGCAGTCATTCACTCTTCGTGTCTCCTCGGCGTGTCATAATGTAAACGGTGTGTAACAGTAAATGACAGCTTACGAAACGCGTGGCGTGGCGGGAGCATCTCATTATCGCTCGGCAGCCAATCAGATTGCGGTATTAGCCGATAAGAACGCCCAAGAACCAATCACGAAGAAAGAAGCGCGCATTAACAAAATAAGCCATACCCCTGCGTTTCCCAAGATACGTGACGTCAGTGACTCTATAGCTTAAGGAATTTAATTCGGTTGTGAGGAATAGCGGTCGCTCACCGTGGCGTTCCGCATCTTGTCCAGCTTGCTCAACAGCACGTCCGGAGCCACGTCCATGAACCGAGAATTGCCGGTGCGGCTAAACGTTCGTGCAAAAGAAAAAGAGAAAATATGGCGGCGGACATTGTTAATAGGGAGTTTTCGTAGACCGCGTTTCCCCCTCCGCTAAGCCCTCCACAACGAAGCAGCCGCTACTGCGCCGGCGCGCCGATGGCCGCGACTGTAGAGTTCCGGCTAGCGTAGCTGGTTGCGAGGCGTTGCGGGACAGCGGAAACGATCTTCGAAAACTCCCTATTTACATATACCGTTAGCGGAGAGAACATTTAATGGGCATGCGCGACACCTTAATCTAAAGTATGAAACACATGTGTTGAACAGATTACGAGGCTTGAACTTTTGGCTATTTCGAAAGTTTCGAGCACCTCTGCTCAGATTGCTTTTTATGGCTCTCAATATGTCCGTTTTGGCATATGAACTGTTGAATTTTACATTTATTTAAAATACAATCAAACGAGGCATTGAAAATTTAATCCAAGCAATTCAATTATTAGTCCCAAGAGAACAGAAAAAAAAAGTATTGTAGCTAACACCCCAATCCAAGTTTACAAAACAAAATCTCACTCAAGTCTTTTCTTTTTGGAGGTTCTATATGGGCTCAAAATGGCCTCTTTCAATTTTTGTACTTTATTCTAAGATAGGACATCTTATTCAGTAATTAGGCGCCCACCTAAATTTGTGTGGTGCGTAAATTTTTCTTATCTACATAAGTTCGATGCAAATTCCAGAAATTTAAAGGGATACTTCAACGAAATTTGAAATATACCCGTCGTGTTCGAAAATAGGTTGAATATGATCCACAATATCCGTAAATGACAATCGCACGTTTGTATTTTGATCCTGGTGGCTGTATTTTTCGTTATAAACGGCCCACTCTGGCAAGCGCTCGGAGAACAGCCAGCAGAGAGCACGTGACATCCAACGCAATCGTGACGTAGTTCGTCTCGAGACGAGCAAAGCTACAGCGAGGCTGACGTCGAGAGGATGGCCTAGTCGTTCCAGCCACCGAAGCGGCTGCTTTTGTACGAATTTTGAGTGACGGGTTAATCTTCTATAATCTTGCAGAGTGGACAATAGCGACTTCTGGGACACACAAAAGGCATTCTCGGGAAGACGAGGAGTTCCTCCTTCCCGTCTTCTCTCGTCGTGGCCGGAGGCGAGACACTCACCGTCACTAGCTGTCAAGGTTCCTAGACGGGCATTACAAACGAGGTGTTAGCGACATGCACCAGGTGCTCTTTGCTAATAGTTCAATTCGTTTTAAAATTCCTTTTGGTGACTTTTTTTTAACAAGGTATTGGTGTGTTCGATGTAATACTGCTGCTTTGAACACATATAGACCAAAAAATGAGCGCCGAAATTTCGTTGTAGTATCCCTTTAAAGCATAATATCAGCAACAAAAACTTTTTTGTGCAAAATATAAATCTTTAGGAGTTCACAGGCTTCTTGATCCAAATTAAATTTTTCGTATAAATCCCAGACATGAAAAAATTGTCGCGTCTCCTTTGACATAGAGTGACCCATGTAAGAAAAAAAAAGTGCTTGAGGTACACTTTGAGCACTTCTTATGAGTTGTGAATGCGAAAGCATGCACGTCGCTCTTACCGCTACCTTCTTTCGTCTGCGGCGCACTTGCGTCGACGGTTGAGCGCGCGCACTGTCCTCGGCGCGCTGACTTGGGCGTGGAGCGGTGAAGCCGCTGCCTCGCGGACACGCAGCGCCATAGGGTGGCGGTCGTTGAAACTGACGCGCAGCTGCCAATGGGAGCCTCGTCGACGCGCGCCAGCCAATGGGACCGAAGCCGAAATCCATCAGCTTCACTCCGCTCCTTTGGGATCGGGGAAACTAGGTGCCGTTTGGCTAGGCTTTTCAAGTGGTTTCATAGCTGGGAGCGGGCTTCACTTGGAGAAAGGATTTAAGGTGCCGTTTGGCGCGGCTTCAAAGCTGATGACGTAGGCTCGCTCCATGGAACAGTTAAGGCTTTCGCATTAAAAAAAAAAGAAAGGTACTGTTTGTTGTTGCAGAAATATTATTATTATTATTATTATTTTAAGATAAGCCTCTCCGACCATGCATCCAGGCGTCCGCCCCGTAGGCGACGCGAGCCGGCGCTCGCCAGCGAGGCGTACCGTATGATACGCCGCCGCTAGGTCTTCATCGCACTCCTGGAAACAGGTTTTATTCAGTTGAAATTGACGTTATCCTGACTTCCCCTCCATCCGTATCCTCTTTACGTTACGTTATAATATTGGAATCTTAATTTTACTCCACATCTTCCCAAGTAACTGCCGACGAACGCAGGCCTACATCGTCTGCATCTTGAGTTTGGGGATGCATACTGCGCGTCGGCCTGATCTGTCGTATGTCCAGATATAAAAACAATTCAGACCGGATAGCTCAATTCACTGATGCAATATTATAACTGTGACGTCTTTTCCCTATTGAACCTAAATATTTTTTGAAATAGCTAAGATGTATAGAACTTCGTTGCAGCATCCACCAAGGACTTCCTGCCGAGATAGTGACGACGTCATGGAGACGACTGCGCCACTCTTCTAAGCGTCATTATGGGAAGGGCTTGTGGCAATCTTTTTTGCACGCAATATTGAAATCGGAAGTAAGAAACGCGAAAATATTCGCAAATTTTGTTAATTGGTCAAGCCTCTGATAGTAGTTGGCGTCAGTACTGAAAGTGCAACATGAGCCATAAAACCATTAATTAAAATTTTAATCAACAATTTGTTAAATCAACCGATTTACCATGACGGTTATTACCTCATCTAATATCCGCCGAGCCTGACACTGAGATGGCGAAGACGGCAGCCGTGTAACTCCCACCTCTCATCAAACACACATCCTTTACAAATACTAGCGAGTTCAGAATTTGAGACATGTTCTGCTGGCCTCCAGTGTATTCCGGAGTCTGTAATACTGCACGTGAACGGAACCTCAGGGGTGTGAGGCGTCCGCCGCAAAGAGTGAAATGATTTTTACATCATTACACTGCTTTTGGTAGCCCCACATATTATATCAAAATACATTTAAGTGCAATAGAGATGCGGCATCACCGTTATCATTTTGCATCGGTGATGAGCTATCCGGTCTGAATTGTTTTTATATCTGGACATACATACGACAGACGAGACCGACGCTCATTACGCATTCCCAAACTCGGAAAGCAGACAACATAGGCCTGCGTTCGCCTGCAGTTACCTGGGCAGAAGTAGAGCAAAAATTAAAACGCCAGTATCATTACGCAACGCTAAGAGGATACGGATGCATGGATATCAGGATAAAGTCCACTTCAATCGAATACGGTAAAACCTGTTGTCACGGGAGCGTGGAAGACGCTGGCGAACGCTGGCGTGCGTCGCCTGCGAGGTTGGCGCCATGGAGGCATGGTCGAAGAGACTCGCCTTTAAAAACATTTCTCAGCAAAAACAAAAAAGTACTTTCCTAATTTTTTACATGTTGAACAGATGAGATGGATTGAAACTTTTGGCTATATCGAAAGTCTCGGGCACCTCTGCCCACATTGCTTTTTATGGCTCTCAATATGGTCGTTTCTCTATAAATTGATGATTCTGACATTTAATTAAAATACAAGAAAACAAGAGCTTTGGAAATTTAATACAAGCAAAAAAGTATTGTAGCTAATACCCAAATCCAAGTTGGCTAAAAAAAAAATAAAGAAATCTCATAAAGTCTCTTCTGTTTGGAGCTCCTATTTGGACTCAAAACGGCGTCTTTCGATGTTTATATTTTAATTTAAGATATGGCATCTTAGTAACCAGCGTACATTCATGGAACGACGAAGGTGCGGTACCGATAAGCTTGTGTGACGCACCTGCGGGTCGTGAGTCCCCTAAAGGATGGATGTCCGCTGTCGCCAGTGCATTCCCAGCCGGTCAGGAGGCTTATAAAACGTTCCAGTGCGTTATACTTTTCCTGCAGAGCTCCTTGAGAAGCAATCATGGCCAATCCACACAGGGAGGTCGACCGACGACGTAGTTGAGAATATGTTTCGGCATCGTAGGGAAGTCTGTGCCGTCTTCGATGGGCACGGCGTTTCACGTGCTCACATGCCGGAGATCTTTTATGGGGGGTCTTTAATTCCACGCCAATCACCGATCTTTCGACGCAGTATTCAACGAGCTGCAGAGTTCTCTGCAGAAAAACTGAGAGCAAGGTATTTCTTTTGTTAGAGTGGAAGAGTTTGCTGGGATTTATTGCTGGAGTAAAACTAGTGATACGGGAAAAACCGCCGGTGTCAATTGTTGAAGTGGCTAGAAAAGTGAGAATTGGTTATGACTCGCTCGCGATTCGGAATCAGCTCATCGCCGTGTTCACTTATAGCGAGTAGGTTTCTCTGGTTATATATAAAGGTGTGTTCGGGAAATAAAGTTACTTTAAATTCCGGTTTATAAATTACGCTTTTTTTTTTTTTAGGCAAACTTTCCGTCTGGGCGCTTTGCAAAACGGTACGACTTACCGCTGTTTTAGTTCAAATATGAAGCTTAACTGTGCAAATTTCCTGCGGCGGTTATATTTCTTACACTAGTTTAAACATACGATTGTTGAAACCGGCCCGCGACACTTGTGCATATATCGCGATCGCAATACACACATAGGTAGGCTTACCAATGCAGTTTCGCTGTGCCGACTTTACAAATATATCTGCGACTTATACAAAGGTACGACTTATATACCATCTTTATGAAAACACCGAGTAATGGGGGGGGGGGGGGGGGTGCACTCACACAGTGGTACGGCGGTACGCTTACAAGCCGCAAAATACGAAATTTTTCGCGTTTGACACGATGTGTGTGTTTGACTTTTTTTCCCCCGCAGTCTCAAATTGAAGCATGGATGAATAAAGTACTTTCATTTCCATTTGTGCATGCTAGGTTAATATTAAAAAGAAAAAAAAAAACGAAGGTTATTTTTACGCTTTCTTGTTTATTGTTAAATCGCGTATTAGCGACCATCCGGGGGGGGGGGGGTCTCGCTTACGACAGGATGGTTCCAGGTAGCAGGGCTTCGTAGAACGTCTGCTGGAGCTCGCTGGGCCAGATGTACTTCCACACCTGCGTACAGGCCGCAGAAAATGCACCCTGCAGCCAGCTGATACGAAATTAAGGAACTTCTCCGAGAATATCCCCGAGTGCATACATTTTATGACACCGGGATTCGCGCCATATGAGCGAGGGATCGCTTCCCCGTCTTTGAACGAGGTGCAAGTTTGTCTTCGCATTATTATATTCATTGCGTTTTATTCGTACGGTGTGAATTTGAAACCGGCTATTTTGGAATCATTAGGATAATTAAATATGCAATATGGATCGTTAAGGTATACAGAAATTGTCCGAGTTAAAAAAAACAGGGATCGATAGAACAGTAAAACATATTGTAAATAACATTTCTTACGGCTTATTAAACGGCATCTTAGAAATTGAAAAAAAAAATGAGGATGGCGCTAGATACACTATCATTGAATCAGCTTTGTAAGTACTTGATACTAACTAAGAATTACTATAAACAATTTTAAAATTAAAGTAAAAACAAGAGATTTGCGGCGTACCGAAAGGTTCATAATTCTTAATATATTTGCTAATTATACGATAAAAAAGAAAGTCGGCCCTGCATACCCCATTATTTAACACTTTATTAGTGTCTTTGTCCATTTTATCATCAATTCGAGTGGTAAAAGAATGCACGTGAATGAATTCATATGTTCGCATATCATTGTTATTTCATAATAGGCATTCTGTTATATTATATTTTTGTTCTGCTAAAGCTTTTTTTCATACAGTTTTGCGTAATGATGTATATGTTTTGTTGTCTGCCTGATTTTTCATACGAGCATTTTTTTCTTTCGTGGGCCAGCATTTTTCTACGTGTATTTTGATGTACAATAAAATTATTATTTATTGTTATGATTAATATATTTATTTTACTTTATTGCCTTTTTTGCGTGATTTTGTCTGTGTGTGTATGCTAGTCAGTGTTTTTTCATTTCTTTATTATGACTCATCTTCAAGCTACATACAAACTCGAACACCAACTCTGACTTTCCGTCTGTACACTGGTGAAACATTAAAGTGTGTGTGTGTGTGTGTTTGTGTGTGTGTGTGTGTTCCCTCTCTGCAAGGAATATGAGTCCGTGCGAATATCCGGTCTGCTACATGAAATGCTGCCTCTGGTCCCACAAGCCTCTGCTGCTTTGATTAGACCCGACATTGAACTGGATATATATGCAACGTTGATTAAAATTATTATCAATATAATTATAATTATTATCAATATAATTATAATAATAATTATTATTATTATTATTATTATTATTATTATTATTATTATTATTATTATTATTATTATTATTATTAATATCATTATTATTATTATTAAAATCAGTATATTTACTTTTATGTTGCACACTAAGCAGCCTGAAAAGTCGGTGGTATACGATCCTTTCTGTACAGGTCAAACACCTTTACCGCTAACGCGTTAAGTAACGCCAATGAAGCTTACGTGTGTACAGGGGTCATCGCGAAAATCGCAACCACCCCAAGCGCTATCCGATCAGACGAATAGTGTGTAACAACGATCCAGATGAGAAACATCGCAATTTCTTGCGCACCCGTTACGGGAACGGCACGTCAAGATCGGTGCGCTGAGTTATAAAGCCTCCCATGAATTCAAACTGAGCAAGTTGTACCTGCCGAACAAAAGCGAGCAAAGTTTTCCAAACCCGGCCACCCCCTTCCCTGTAGAAGCAGAAAAAATGCGTTATCCAGGATGTCTTGTGCAAGAGTTGCAGTGCATCATACACTGGTAAAAACGGATGAATGGAAGAAAAAAAAACAGTGCCAAAAAGAACGTTAGTGTAACGTCGCTATGCAATGAGAGGAACTCGTCCCAAAACAGAACTAGTGGAACACAAACGGACAACTGGCAAAACCTTCATCTTCACGGAAGAATCAACACATGGGCGAAGAAAAAAAAAAACAATGGGCCCACGTGGAAACTCCTGTAACCTGGGGTCATCTACAGATGTGCGCCCGCATGTGTTACAAAAACCCTCGTCCCCTCTCCGAAGAACATTTAAACATTCCTGATAAACAGGACTGTGCTGACCAAGCGTCACGGATTCGCTCTGTACTGATGATGCCTTCCGCATGCGAAGTAAACGGTCTAATATCCTTTTTTAATGTGATGTCGGCATAGTTATCCTTTGCTGTTGCGTCGACTTACTTCTGCAGTATTTTCTTATACAGTTGGTGAGCCCCCTTTTCAAAGTCAGTCTACTCATCCTGTCCAAATTCAAACCAGCCGCTATATATGTATAATGACGGCATTACACACCTTCTTAACTCCACAAAGAGTGAACGTCTGAGAATTAATTTATACATGTTTGTGAATCTACATACGTCGCCTTTGATTAACCAAATTAAGGGCGCGTGATTTGGGAGCCAAGTTCTCCTGTCCCCAGAGCGGAGCGTTTGAGACTGCCACTAGGTGAGTCTGACTTTTGAAAATGAGTCTATTAAAGAGAGACTTGGGGCGGCTTGACCCCTCCACCTCGTCCAGGACGTCTCGGTTCTGGTCGACGGACTCGCGTTTGCTGATGCCGTAGTAGGGGACGCAGAGGTAGCCGTACGCCAAGCTGCCCACCAGCATGGAGTAGCAGGTTACGCCGACGACCAGGATGTTGGCCACCGCCGTCAGGCCGATGCACCTGTGTGTCCTTATCTCTTATTTTGCTTCTTCGTTTCGGGGTGTAGATTAGGATCATTTCTAAGCAGCTCGCACGTACATGTTCTACGCTATTTGTGCCCCAGTAATTGTCCAAAAGTGCTTTTACCGTCTTTTCCGATTATTAGTACGGTCGACGCGGCGAAACTACACCGAAAAGCCCGAATATGTGTATTATGATCGCAATATAAGTGCAAGTGAGAGCAAGATTCAATATTATCGTCAACGAATCGAACGGGAAATTTAAGCTTCGTGGAAAAATTTCCGCGGATAGCGGGTTACGAACGTTTTTAGTGAAGGAAATGTCCCCAAATTACGAAGTGTCTTTTTTTTCTCGATGATTTTTGTAGTTTTGTAGGTATCTTATTTCAAAAATTTGTTTCAGGGAAACCGAAATTACCGGCTCGATAAGATGGCGGCCCTGGCCAACGTATGACGCCAAGTTCGTACCGCGATACCGCAAAAACTTACGACATGCCTATAGTCGCAAAGGGCAGTTCCGATCAGTCAGGTAAGATACGCTTCTGCTGTTTTACTGCTTTGCTTCGAAGATATCAAACATCAGTAACAAATGTTAATACACATTCATGAAGTTGCCGGCCGAAAAGCGAGTTCGACGCGATCAACGCAGGCTCAGCGCAGGCTCAGAACGAGCACCCAGTTTTCTTCTGAAAAGAACTATACAATCCTGGTGGGGTGCAATGCCCGTTGCAGAAGCGTTATGAAAGCTAATCGTAAGCTTGCGCTGAGTAGAAACCACGGTGGTAGAAACGGAGAAAACTATGGCCGCCAGTGAATGCCACCTACGGCACCACGACGCGCTTGAGCGAGCGTGCAGGAAGTCAATAATCTTCGTGAGCGATCACCGAGAAGCACTTGCAAACTAGGGACGCAACCACATAACATAACAGGCGGAAATCGTCCGCTGGGACAGCTGAAAACGTAGTATAACACCCGGTCAAAGTGGCATACGAACAAGTAACCTCCTCTAGTACGAACATGATGTCGGGACACAGGTTGTTTGACAAAAAACCAACCCACTGAATGCCCGCTGAGAAGATAGTGGTAGCATTTTTAATATTGCATTCAGAGTGGATCGCGGTTTCCCAATGGTGTAATATTTGGGCAATGCTCGTATTTAGTCCCCGTAGATCGATATCAATAATTTATTTTGGTTAGACTTTTGATTGGAGTTACCCTTCAAGGTCCATATTTATAGAAAATAAAAATGCATCTTAGTCGCACTGTTGTATAAAACGCACCGATAAAAAAAGGAACGCCACTTACACGTCTAAAGATATGGTACCTTTCATTTTAGCCCGTTAAACGGGCACAAAGTACTTTCTTAGATTCTTGTTTTCTGGTCATAACTCAATCTACGAGCTCCAAGCATCCTAAAATTAAGAAGAGATTACATTCGTGGGTGGCCGATTTGTACATTAAAAAATTGGTTCCCGGCATTTACCGTTGGCACAGAATGACAGATGGCGCTACAGAACCTTGCAGAATATGGTTGGGCGACGGACGACGCTTCGTCAGCCACTCGTGAGCGATGGGTTCCAGCCTAAACGAGCGGGAATGGTCGGCCGCTTGTCCACGCGGGAACGGACCACTCGCCAGTGGCTGACAAGTGCTTTCTGAGATTCTCGCTTTATTTTAATTGTCACTGATTTGCCTAAAAATTGTTCCAACACGTTAGTAGACACATCTGAACTAGTAACCCAAATTACAAGTTACAATATTTTCTTTGCTAAAAAAAACACTTACACGAGGCAGGACATACACATAGCTGACTATCAACCATTTCTTTACTATCTTGATCTTCTTCAACCCTCGGTTTAGTCTTCATCTTGAGCCTCTCGACCATGCATGTTTATGAGATCAAATAATTTTATTAAAATTTGAAAAATTCAGAAAAACAGAATACATTGATTTAAAAAAATCTTTAAAAATAAAGATAAAAATATTTTAAATAAGCACAAACCAGTCATACATGCTCACTACTAGTTACTGGGCAACAGCTCATCAC
Source organism: Ixodes ricinus (assembly GCA_037355805.1). Classification (NCBI taxonomy): domain Eukaryota; kingdom Metazoa; phylum Arthropoda; class Arachnida; order Ixodida; family Ixodidae; genus Ixodes; species Ixodes ricinus. The sequence continues at coordinate 44,216 of JAZHYW010053165.1, read as the reverse complement.
TGGGCTTCAGCACATCACAGATACTGGGAAGCGTCATCGCAGCATTGTTAGTACATTCCTCTGGCCGCAGCTTAGCGTAGCTATTGTTTTGTTTGTCGTGAAGCGTGATTCAGGGACACTCCCTATGTCTCGGGCACTCGTAGACTCTTAAATGAAGTGTTGCGACACTTATGTCTGTAGTGAAAAAAGCGTGTCACCATAGGACTGAACCCAGTTTTGCAAGACAATTGTCTCGATTATGAGAGTCCGGCTATCCTGACGATCTTCTGGCAGGTGTGTGCAAAAACTTATGCAAGAAACTCAAACGCACAGCACCGAACAAAGATGAAAGAGAAGCAAAAGAAATTCGAAGTAATATCGAAGAGATCCCAAATCTTCATGGGATCACACACATTAAAAGAAGATCGCTGGAAGACAGAACATGCATGGTGGTTTGCTCTGCCCCAAACAAGGTTTACTTCATGTGCCGCCGAGTAAATGAGAGAGCCAGCCAGGGGAAGAAGTGCAGCACTGCTCATAGGAAACGATATATACCCAGCGCGAAACTTGATTTCTATCTTGCGGCAAGTGCTATATCGGCCAAACAGGCCGCGTATTAACGATGGAACTCGAGAGCACGCAGCGGCACTAAGGAGCACATCAGCAGGATATCTTTCAGCTCACTGCAGGACTTGTGAGTGTAGGCCAACCCTTACTGACGTCAGCATTCTTGCAAGAAACAGAAATCAACACGAAAGAGAGTGGAGAGATGCTCGAAGCAGGAACGTAGCCAGGATTTTGTTTCCGGAAAAGGGGGGGGGGGGGGGGGCGCCCATGACAAAATGCTGTATGAGGGGAGAGGGAGAGGAGGCCCCTAGCAAAATGGAAGATTTCGGGGGGGGGGGGGGGGGGGGGCAGGCCCCATGTTTCCCTTGGCTACGTGCCGATGCAGATGACCCTGTTAGCTGTCCCTCAATCCACGCTTCATGACAAAGAAAAACAATACCTACGGTGAGCTGCGGCCAGAGGAGTGCTTCGATCACGCTTCGCAGTATCTGTTGCCCAATGACTGGCATGTGGTTATTTTACATTGTTATTATTTAGTTTTCATTTTTTATTTTATTTTATTAATTTTGATTTTTGTTTTATTTCTTCTTGTTTTTTAAAGATTTTTTGTTTAAGACATTTCTTCGTTTCTTTGAATTTTTCAAATGTTAACCAAATTATTTAATCTCATAAACATGTAATGATCGAGAGGCTGAAGATGAAAACTAGACTGATGGTTGAAGAAAATTAAGATAGTAAAGAATGGTTAATAGTCAGCTATGTGTATGTCCTGTCTCTGTGTAAGTGTTTTTTTGTTCAAGCTGTTTTTCCACCTTCTGTCTACTGACAACACTGAAAACGTGACGTGAGATATAATATGGGGCAAAATGGGGGCAGTACAGCTTGCTCCCGACAGCTTACAAGTTTTATGGTGTGAAATGAATGCTGGTTACGATCACGCCAGCAAAACAAACACAAATAAGTGCTCAAAATACTGTCTTTTTACGCTGCCCGTTTGACTCGCAAGTTCTACAACATGCGACGTCACGCCAACTGAGAGTGCGGGAAAGTTTTAGTTAGGTTTAGTATAATCTTTATTTGCCATATTTATAGAAAATAAAAATTCGTATAAGGTGCACTGTTGTATAGGCTAAGCATTGCGAAAAGTGTCCGGGCTAGGTATTCCGAAACCGTGTTTTTAGTTTGGGTAGCTGGAAAAATCACCGGAGCTTCCCTTTAAAGTATGAAAGTTTCGCACTTTATCCTAACCGCTAGCGCTACGTCCAGGCGGAGATAGGGCGCTTCGTGGCGCGTAGTTTATTTTTGGTGGTGTAAGTGGTAACAAGACGGCGCGCGAGAGTGTACGGATGGATGCATATACTGACGCCAGGAGCGTGGTGCCGGCCCTTTCGGAGGCTTGGCTGCGTTTGGTGGGCGCCACGATCTCGTCGTGTGTAGCGATGCCCGTCAGGAAGCCGCCCGAGTAGAGCACGAAGATGAGGACCACCACGGACAGGCTCGCGATCGAGAAGCGGAGGCTGGGCGACCGTTAACAGAAACACAGAAACAACACGAGTTTTTGTTGTGTGGTGCTGCGCCCATTAAAAGACAAAGCTCCCCAAATGTCATCACTGGTGGTGGATCTAGCCTATACCATTCATCCGCCACCAGAGCGCCTAGCAGTCTTACAAAGAACGCGACGCTAGCAAGCGGCATCACCAATTGACGTCTGCCGTTTTGCGGTGGGTCTAGTTCAGAGCACTGCACGGGCCGGAGCCAGCCCGAGCCCGAGCCCGGCCCGCGGGCCGGGCTCGGGCTTGAACAAAGTCTTCGGGCCACGCCGGCGGGCCGGCCCGGGCCGTGCCTGTGCAGTCGTGTGCCGTAAATTCTGAATTGTCGAGAACAAAAAGTTTGCTCATTCGTCTTTTTGGTTCATTGAAAACAAAAAGGCCAAGTGCAAAGTCACTACAGCATCGTTCACAATGACAAAAAAGGCGTCTTGCAGTTAGAAAGCCTTCAAACGGATAAAATAAAGCGTATGGACTCCACCAGCATAGTGGGACGGTGCAAGCAAAAAAACGATGGCACTCCGGATGCAAGGTACAACATGATTGTATTTTTCCTCTGCTTTTCAAACTAAAAAAAGAAGAAGAAAAAACGTGACCTCGACTTTGTACTATCTGCGGGGGCCTTAAGGCGTTCACACTCTTACGACCTCTTAAATCTTGGTTCCTTACAACCTCTTAAACCAGAGGGCACAGTGGCGCCATCTATCGGGTTGCAGTGTAAACTTGACAATCCGGCATATTTTCTATTTCTCCCGCGCATTATCCTTTCTTTCTTGTCTCGAAAACTTTTGGAAACGGAAACAAGCTAACGTACCCTAGGTAATTTGTTTATTTGTTTACGCAGACTTTTGAAGATGCACTACCGAGGTTGTTATTGCTCTTCTTTCCTTCTAGAATCTTTCCGGGTTCGAAATGACCAATAGAATAGACCTATGTCCTGCCCGTGTTACCAACCGTCCAATAAGAAATAGACGCTTGACGAGTCCATCTTTTGTGAGAAACTTTTCTTGTATTATCATTTATTTTCTATACTGCCACCTTCTGTCCCGGTGGCAGCAATGGAAGGTGGTGCGCCAATATCGACGATCAGCGAGCCATCACCTACGCTCTACAAACTTGTTGAGAAGACAAACTTTAAGGTCTCTGTATGGGAAAAATTTCCAATAGCCGTGAACTCCAGAACTTCGGTGCCCGAAGGACATGTTCAGTGTCGTCCGTTCAAGGACCGGGACGTCTCATCTCAGTCGTCACAAGTGCAAGGTTTCATTGAACAGCGCAAGCATTTCTTATTTTTGTTACCTCAATGCCCTAAACCTCCCGTGCCCGCGGACGTAAAGGACAACCGCGTCCGCAAAAGGTACCCATGCTAAAGGCTGTATGCTCTCAGTTTGAGGAGATAGAAGCTCTACTGTAGTCAAGGAACAATCTAGTGATGGAACGCGTGAACAAGACAACACTCAGCGAGTTAATCGAGTTCCTGCAACCCTTCAAAGATGCTAGCGACGCGCTTGAGGAGGAAAAAACGGCAAACACTTCCTCTGGTTGTGTTTTACGCTTTCGCGTTGAAGAACCATCTTGAACATGCTCCGGTGTCTGCAGTAGAGGCAGTGGAAATCGAGAAGATCAAGGTCCGTGCTCGTCATTTCCTGGATACGAAACTAAAAATTTCACTCCTCCACAAGACCGCCACATCTTTCTGGCCTCAGTTTCGCCAACCCCGCATATAGCCCGAAAACAAGCGCCTTAAAGTCTACGCGCACGTCAGAGAGCTACTTGCCCGTGTCACTGAAGCAATGACCCAAGATGAAGATGAGACTGACGATGCCGTTCGAGATCCCGCTTTGACAAGAAGGTGCCTGGGTTTGTTTCAAGACTGGTGTGAGACGGAGGATGACAAGGTGCACCGACGAATCGGAGGAGTATCTGCTCGGCAAGAAGGATTACTCGTTCTCAGGAGTGTTTTGAACTTTGCGACTTCTGGAGAGCGCATGAGAAGAATTCCCGAAACTGCCCTTTTATCCAAACGCATCCTGTGCATCCCTGAGTGCTAGCAGCGAACGGAACTTTAGCGCGGTGGCTTACGTCATGCAAGCAAGGCGGACCGGCCTCAAGAAAGAGTCAATGGACAATTTATTTGTTTCTCCACAAAAGCATGTAGGAAGGAGGTTCTCTGTGAAATGAATTGAATGAAGCAACGAAAAGTGCATTATTTGGTCAAAATCTTCATAAATAAAAAATTCCCTTTTTTGTATTAAGAATTTTCGGTGTGTCATAAGTTCAAAGACTGTCGCAAATGATGTGCATATTTCGCCCATAGTCGCGAAAATACATTTCTAAGTCGGCATATTTATAGTGTAAAAGCATCTCGGCCCCAGTTTTCCGGCTCGGCGCGGGGCTCGGGCTCATATTTTAAAATTTTATTGGGCTCGGGCCGGGCCCAGACCATGTCTCTAGCGGGCCGGGTCGGGCCGGGCCTGAAATTCCGGCCCGAGCAGTGCTCTAAGTCGAGTCACGGCTGTGTTTGCCGCTAGGGGGCGGATCGGGTATCCACCAGCCAGAGCCGTATATGGGGAGAGTTCGGTCAGTCTCTGATCTCGCCGCCGTAACGCTCTCCTCCCCGAGCGGAGCCAATCATCCCGCGGCGCAGAGCGAGAAGGCATGAGCGAATGCGCGTGAACTCCCGGCTGCTCCCAGCTGAGTGGAGAGGGCCGCCATCTTCGTTCATTCTCCCGGCAGAATGCATTGGATCGGCATCTAAATCTGGAATATTTCATTCTATATTGCTGGCTCTGGCAAGAAAATGATACTTTTATTCCTCGGTGGGTTAAAAAGCTAATAAATGAAGTTTTCTCGACGTATGGCCACAAACGTTTATTCAGGCGGAAAAGAAGTCGGCCCGTATAGCAGATGACGCGTAGCCTCAGCGGTGCTCTCTTCGACCAGTGTCCGACAGCGTTGTGAAAAAATGGCGGTCGTCTCCTCTCTGCTCCCTTCTTGCTTGCTTCGCTTGCTTTTCTCTCTTGCTCCTTCGGCGCTCTCACTCACTTTTCTCCTCTCCGGCGCCTTCGTTACCACACCCCTGGCCAAACTCTCCCAATATACGGCTCTGCCACCAACGATAACGTCAAAGCGCGGGCCTTGCCTTCCTGGGTAATATTGGCCGCGCTCTACACACATTGCAAGTACGGCCTCAGGGCGCCGCCATTTTGTTCGCTTGGGGCGTGCATGGGCGCGTCGAAATCGGATTATGAAACGCCCAAGCACGCCCCGAGCGGGCAAGATGGCAGCGCGGCCCGAGCCGTAACACGTATAACGGACCAACTCAACTCTCTGACGTCACGCCAGTGCGGTGGCGCTGTTATGGGGGACTGCGCATGCGCAGATGCTTCGCCTCAGGCGAATCTCGCTTCTGCTCGCGCGCGTCGCCCAAACCCGGCGTGGTCAAACGCGGGCTTGTTTAGCAAATGAGGGATCATTGGAAACAGAACGAGCAAAGCATGTGCCATGCGCAAGCCCAACCGCGTCTCACCATAGCAAAACCAAAGTTTTGCCTTGTCTAGTATTTGCGTTTTTTAAAGGAATTTTTATGTGGTTCAGCACTTTAAATTTGTTTCCGCCTTCTTTTAAATTTTAATTTAGTCTTCGATTGCATCGTGAATATTGGTGCCCCGAAAAGCACCTATTGGACAGTCTATCGCTGAGATCTACGAAGGGAACTCGGATCATATTTCTGGAGGTGGGGAAACGGTGTATACATATTTGTAGATCCCCATTTTCCCATAGAATTCCCAGCAAAAATACGCCTACAACCTATGTCCCCGCAAAAACATTTGTAGCGGCCTTCCAGAATCAGATTTCGCCATAAACCCCTGGCTCGTAAAATGACGCGGCCGAAAACAAATATTTCTGCATAAAAATATGATCTGTGATAGGACACTGATAATGACGTGAGCGCGTGAAGATCTAGTTGTGCTCGTGAGCTCGGCGTTTCACACGTTCACGTCGTGTCGCAGGACATCACAGACCTAAAGATGGAACGCACGTACGAAAAATGATGCGAAATTCGCCCGAAATTCGAGACGGGAGAAAATAGTTCCCCATAATTGTCTCTAAAGAGAGATCACGCTGGGGTATTTGTCGCGCGTAAATCGCAGATACGCTTTTAACTAAGCGCAATTTGCCACTTACATCTCCGTAAGAACTGTCACTCTTAGAAAAATAGCGGAGTATTCACTGTACGCTCTATTTGAGAAAGTTGTTCGTTCACGCATAAGCTATTAAGCGGCAGTGATGCACCGGCCGTTTCAGCGAATACTTTCAAAAATTCTACAAATAGGGTGGATGAGGAAAAAAAAAAAAACTCCGTCGAACATTAGGGATTGATAAAAAAATACACTAAGACACTAAATAATTAACTAAAATGTCATTTAGTAACATTTTTAATTAGCGAAACTGAGACAGGGTTCCAAAAAGGCCTCTCGCAAAATCGAAGTGATCCCAGAGGCGCGGTGCCGTGCAAAAGCATTTAGGTAGCCTTTGGCCAGTTTTGGTTTTGATTTTTTCCAACGTCACTTCACGACAACCCGTCACGTCAGATACAATGCTTGCATTTTTGAATATGTGACTTTCCTTAAAATTGTAACACCGGTGGTGTTGCCTACCAGTACTGCATTAAAAACTAAAACACTTTTTTTTTTTGCAGAGGGGTTTGACGTATTAGCGTTTGTGCGCAATGTAAACAGGACTATGGGGGCATATGGAAGAAGAAATATACTGGGCCGGTCATCCTGTTCCATCTCCTCCTCAAGTGGGTCTCTTAAATGATCCGTGAGTCCACGCGAGCCGGCATGGTCATGCTGCGCTCTTGAGTCGCAGTAAGGCCGCCAGAAAGGTGTGGAACGCGGACGGCCACGTACTCCTTCTTCTCGCTAAGCTATAGGCAGGTCACTATGGCCCCTGGAGGTCCCGCCTTCAACGGGAGCTCTCACAAGAATGAATGAGTGCATCGCGCAGCGACAACTTGTCCAAAGGGGTCCTATAACATAGCACTCCGTGTTGCAAAGCATGGATTTTTTGAAGTAGTATATTAGAAACATGCTAGCGTCATAAAAAACAACAACAACAAAAAACCTAAATAAGTTATTTTTATGAGATACTTAAAGAATGCGCGAAGTGTGCGGGTGTGGCTAAAGTTTACGTTCGAGCAGCCTGGTGGAAGGCTGGCGATGTGAAAGTACGGGTCATGTTCTTATCATCCGAGTTTTCGCATCCCCATCCTAGTGCCAGCTGCTTCGAGTGAGTAACTTAGCGCACTCCCGCGCTTCGCACGTGCTTTGAGCTTTTCTAAAATTGATCTATTTAGGAGTTTTTGATGACGCTCAGTAAGTTTCTGATTGGAATCGTGTTTATTTTCACTAGCTAAACAGTTCGTAAATATTAGTCGAATATTTAGCTAAGTAGTAGGTTTGTTTCTTTGCCATTCTTGACGTCCGTTTTGGCTTGCAATTTGTTTCGGAAAAGAGTTTCTTTTTTTTTGCGACCACTCTACTGCATGAATTTTTTCAAAGACTTTGCCTTCAAATACTTCAAAGATTATATTATTCAAACAATCATTTGCAGTGTGGCACGTCACCCCAACAGAAATTGTATGGTTTTGGTTCCACCAAGTACCTCGAAACAAAGCTTTATAACATATAAATAACATAAAAACTTCCGCTACGTTCAGACTTTCTTTTTTCTTTTTTTTAATTGCCGATTTAGGATTATAGTTGGTGGCAGGTCAAGAACGAAGTGAACGCTCTTTCTACCTCTTCTCACTTAGCAGAGCGCACGCTGGGAGAAGGCGTTGTCACCGACTATGGCAATTTGTTTATACGAAATTGATGACATGACGCGGCAGTATTGAATCGAACAGAGTTTTTTTTTACGTTTCGCATCGAGTCCTTACGGTAGAAACGGTTTATTGTTTTAAATAATCTCGCGTAAAATAAGAAATAAATACATTTCGAAATATTTCCACGATTTTATGACACGCAGTGTTCCCACCACAAAATGGAGGTTTTCCTTGTATACGATGCTTGCAATAGATATACCTGAATCTCTGGCTGAATCAATTAATAAAAGAAGTCGTACTTTCCGCCCACAATGCGCGAAGAAACGAAAGCGATAGCTTTAGCACGGTCGCGCAATGCGAGTGGAATGGTGCCGTCAGGTACCCGAGGGCGCAGGTGCGACGTGGGTAATTCTTATAGCCGTCGTGGTTGGCGTCGTGGATGCCACGGGCGACCACCACCAGTGCACGGTGATCCGTGAAGTGGGTAAGCGCGGTGCAAGTTTCTACAACCATCGAACATCGCGCGTAGCAACAGAATACTGCCAAAGCTGGATTTCGCATAACGCGAGTAATGCTTGAAAACAGGTGTTTTAAGCAGACGACAGGAAGTACAGAAAGACGCTCCTTCCTCGCGTCGTCACTGGTGGGATTCCGGGGCTCTCTTCTCTTTCCGCGCTGCGCGGCCGACGGAAAAACCCGACTTCCCTGGCCTCGCGCCAAGAGCGGAGAGAACGATCTTTCCATAGCGGGGACGACAGTCCACGAGATCTCTGCAAAGTGTAACCCGTAAAGCTATCGCTTTTTAAAAAAAAACTCTACGCTAAAAAAATTTAGACAAAAAAATCGAAGCTTAGGAAAACAATTAAATCACTCACAAATGCGAGCCAATGAAGTAGGTGATACTGCTTTTGTCATCGTCAGTCAAACGGGCCGTGAACTTCTGCACCGAACTGTTAAACTGCGAGGAGGAAAGAAAAGAAAGGAAAAGGGCTCGAGTGATGCGGCGGGGTAGAGCGCGTGCGAAAAACGCCTCACCTGATGGCTGTCGGCGTCGAGGTCCCTCTGGTAGTCCCTGGTCATCTTCGTCAGGTTCGGGAGGTGACTGGCCGCCACTGCGCGTCGCGGCTTCACTCAGATTTTTTTAATATTTTTTTCAAACACAGGGGACGCAGATTTTGACTGCTCGATGAATGTCACCTCGAAGACGAGGCCCGCCTGCGCATGACGTCATCGTCATCGGATCCCCGACCTGCCCCAAGCGGCGACTCCGCGTACTTGCTTCGCGCTCGTTTTGAAACTCTGCAAGACGCTCCGGCGGCGGTAGACGATATGCGAAACTGCTTGGTGGTCTGGCAACACTGTGCGCGCGGCAGTCTCGGCTATAACGTCGAGTTTCTCGAGTTTCGGTGTCTCGGCATTTTCGGGGCATGGCACGCTCTGCCACTGATTGTGATTCGGCGACTTTATTGTTCTCTGACTTCCGCGATCACCCGACGTGGACAAAGGACTAACCCGCCTAGCGCGTCGCGCAGGTGGTATGCGCCTTCTCCCACTTTGCCGTCCTGACGGATCACTTCTGCGCGAAGTCGCATGCCTTCATCTCTGAGACACTTTTTTTTTTTCGATGCGAAGACGCGTGAAGTCGTGCTGTTTAGCGCTAGACTGCTCCACGCCAATACATGCGACTCAATGTTAGTTTTTCATGCGTTAGCATTAGTACCCACATGACAGGGAAAAGCTGACGGCGACTGTCCGTGGACGAAACGGTGGAAAGGAAAGCGCGCCGCGTAGAGAGGAGGTGAGTGGTGAAGGTAAAACGCAAGAGGAGGTGACGTCACGGGGCGGAAGCCAATACACTCGCGGATGCTGGTGCGAGTCGGAACTTGCAGGCGTGCGGAGCGCATATGCCTTGGTTTGTGCTACAAGATGGAGTCTGAACCAAGCGCTAGCGCTGATCAAAGTAAGCGTTAAAAAGAAAATTAAGGGAAGCTTCATTAGTGGATTCTTAGGAAATGCGTTAGCATGACCCTTGGGAAACGCCACTCACGTCCCCTTTGGGGAAATGCTAACACTGACCCATAACGAAGCCAAAAAGAGGCAACCAAAATAGAGGAAGCAAAAGAAAAAGTAAAAGAAAAAGCCTGAACAGAAAAGTGAAGGGGAAGCGTTAGCGTTTCCCCAAAAGGGACTTGGGTGGCGTTTCCCAAAGGTCATGCTAACAAATCCCACAAGGATCCACCAATAGATCTTTCTTTAACTGATTTTTTAACTGTTAATGGCGAAAGTTTCAGGTGATGAAAAGCTCTGAGTTCTTGCAGAGAAACTGTGCCCTGGGCAATATGTTTCAGGCTTCGCAAAGAGCGTAAATTGGTTTCAGATTGCATCGACCTCGAGCATATAGTACGTCTCTGTGAGAAATGAGCAAACAGTGTCTGTTGTATTTTTTTATTCTACATAACCACTCTTTAAATATTCAACAATATTTTATAAGAAAAACTGTCCCGTTTAGTTTAAGAGGTGTTTTGCAAACCTCCTTGACCGACACCAGATCAAATTGATAGAAATCGCTACTGAGCAATGAGATTGTTTTATGGCTGGCCAAATTAGTTTTTTTTCTTTTTTAAATATATAACATTCAAATGTAGGACTCTGATGCTTTCATCTTCTGTTGTTGACTGTTAACCATACGCATCTTCAATCATGGTTGGGGGCCTAGATTATAAAAACTGTCGTCTTCTTGCCTCGCTTCACAGCCTTTGTCTTGTCCGCATACATTGAGCTGCTTTCGCAGCAGGAAGAACACAAACCAAAACTCTAACGTGCAAAAAAAAAAAAAGAAAGAAAGAAGGAAAGAAGAAATTTAGAGAAACAAATTTGGTTCAACTTTGCTAAAATATCAGAGCACAGTTCAATAGCTGTAAATGGGTTCACGCCGCGCGATAACGTTTTTCTGTTTCTTCGCGTTGTCACCTTTTGTTTTTGGCAAAAGCAACACGTAAAGTAAATTAAAAAAAATAATTGCGAACCCTCTTCTCGTTTGCGTTCACGTCACGCACGAATCGAAGCTTTATCGCTGCATCCGCAGTAGAACGCAACAACGCGTTGGCATCGCATCTCTCGCACGAAGCGCGGTCGCTTGTTTTCACGGGTCCTTTCCCCCGCTCGGGTCACTGGTTTCGTTTCTCGCCGCTACCAAGAGGCCGACGTAGTTCTCGTCGCGCTGCTAGATGGCGCTCTATATTTCACATATTGTCTATTGACGATAACGCAAAGTAGGCGGCGCTGCATGAATCCATTTGGGATGACGCTTGGGGGGGGGGGGGGGGAGCCCTGGCAGAATCTAACGAATAAACGCGCTCCTCCCCGACGGTACATTCTGACAAATCTGGAGCGTGTCCTTATCGCCAAAGTACTTCCAAGAGCCTTTCGCTGCAATCTACGAAGTGAGCCCAGCGAATGACCACGCTGAAAATATGTTTGAACCCAGAAAACCATTCTACGCTATAACAGAAACATATTAATTAGATATTTAGATATTTAGATATTTTATTGAGTGCCTGCCAGCAGCCTAGTGGCCTGGGCAGCAGTAGACTGTCCAAAAGTAATAATGGTGAAACGTCATATGGTCAGTGTTGCAGTGCAGGTCTTTTTTTTTTTTTTCAGGTCTGAAATTTTTAGTTGTTGCCGAGCTTCCTTTGTGGATTGCAGCGATTGGCTCTTCCCAGTGCTTTGCGGAGAAGTAGACGCTCCAGACCTCCTTGAATGGATAGTAGAAGAAGTAAAAAAATAATGATGCAAAAATCGCTGCTGTCTTTACTTTGATTCTCGACGAATTGCGTTCGTATTTAGCGCAGGGGTTCCGACTTAGCGAACGATGGGAATTCCAAACTCGCAACGGTCCGCACACCGTTGTGTTTGGAAAGCCAATCTGTTCTCCCCGACGTCGGCGGTTTCGGACGCTGCCACTACAGCTTCCCTCCATCACCGCCTACGGTTCGCGTTCTGAATTGTCTTCAAAGAGCCAATCTTTCCTCCCGGGGTGTCGGTGGTTTCGCGCAAACGACCTCGTCGCTGCTCCTCTGTTTTACATTGTCACGTACCTTGTGCCGCCGCCCCGGCCGCTCGATCCGCTCACGCGGCGCGTCACTGGAAGTGTGCAAGAAGACTCTTTCCCTCTTATAAGAGGGAAAGTGGACGCAACGAGCGAACGAATAGAGTGAAAGAACACGGTGGGAACTGCGCATCGGCCTCACAAATCCAGTCCAGTCCAAACCAAGACCGTCCAAATGAAACACGGCTGCATGCACCAGGACAATAAATGTTAACGCATTTAAAAACAGACCATATACTTCCTAATAACCGAAAGAGTGTACAGCGACCCCGATTCTCTGCTTGCCGTGTCCCAGCTAGCTGGCATTTCTAATATTTCCGAATCTCCGAACGACTATCGAACAGGGCGCTATGCTGTCGGACCTCTATTTCTATACCTTATCTTAGAGATAGTCTGCGAAAAGATATTGATCCTTCCGAGAAGGTCCTCTATGTCTGCGAGTTTCCAGCTGTATACTTTACTCACGCTTGATCTCGTTCGCGTAGGTGCGGACCGCTTGCTTGGCGATGTACATGGTGAAATTTTCCAGGGCCCGTGCTTTGATGTCCTGTTGTGCTCGCAGCATCGAAGACACCCGGTCCTGCGAAAGGAAAAACACTAATTCTTCGAATCAGAGGTCGGCAGTATGACGTCTCCGCGAGCTCTAGTCTCCTCCTCTCTCTCGGTTTCCCTTTGTATAGTTATGTACTCACGTGCACCAGCGCGAGCTGTGCCAGATCTGGGGCGTAGGTAAACGAAGACACGCGTCGTGAGCTGCGCCCCGCGATGTTTGGGACGAAATGACAAGTTTTGACTGACCGTGCAGGCCTTGCGATATGTGAACGTTCTTGGCGTGGAACTCGACCTCAGGGAGGTAGACCTTGAAGACGGACTTCTCCATTTCGTCTGAAAGTAACGAGCGACCGTGACGTGAGATATGTCATCAAGAAATAAAGCCGCCACCTACCTCGAACGGCATTTTGCATCTTTAGGAGGAGGCGCTCCTCTTTGCAGCGTCTTGAATCAGCAACTGAAGAGAAAACATTGGGAGCAAAATGAAATGTTCTGCCAAATTGGCTGATCCAATTTGAACATGTTCGTGGTTATACGGGCCGTCTGGTTAGCGTTGACCGATTCAGGACGAATCTCCACACATGAAAAGAGATCCAGAACCCTTTGCATTCGTGTGAATTTTGGATCTAGGCTATCTCTATACACACTAAAAACATTTACACCGTTCAGGGTGTAATTCAGTTTATTACAGGGTTAGCAACAAAATTAGAGTTCTAGTGAGTACCCTAAACTTAGGATGCTGGCAATATTAGCAACCTCCTAAGAACAACTTTTTTCATTTTTTTACGGCCAACAAGTTTACAAATTGTTGACAGTATTGCCTCATACTCTGCTATTCAGATATACATTCTTTCGCTTGGTGACCCTCTCCGCAATTACGAAGGTTACACGCATGTTGATTTGTTCTCGTCAATATTTCACGTAAAGCTTAATATATCTAGGGTTAATAAATTTATTTCCATAAAAGAAAGAAGAAAAGTCGTATTTTTCGCTTACAATGTGCAAAGAAACGAAAGCGATAGCTGTAGCACGGTCGCGCAATACGGGTGGAACGGTGCCGTCACGTGCGTGGGGACAGAGGTGCGACGTGGTTAATTATCATGGCCGTCGTGGTTGGCGTCGTGGATGCCACTGACGGCCGCCACCAGTGCTCGGTGATCTATGAGGTAAGTGGGTAAGCACGGTGGAAGTTTCTAAAACCATCCGACGTTACGCGTAGCAACTGCAGACTGACAATGTGGGATTTCACATAACGGGAGTATTGTTTGAAAACAAGTATTTCAAGCGGACGACACTGAAGCCTCTCCTTTCGTCGCGTCGCTACTGGCGGGATGCCGGGGCAGCCGACGGGGAAACCCTACTTCTCTGGCCGCGCGCCAAGAGCGGAGGGAAGGGTTTTTCCGTAGCGGCGACGGCAGGACACGAGGTCGAAATCTCTGCAAAGTGTCGCCCGTAAAACTATCGCTTTAAAAGTCCCTATAGTGCTAAAAAAACATCACTTTTTCGCTTTAAAACACTTTCTTTTGTCCGCATTTGTCCTCTTTAGGGCAGTTTGTGGCAACACGGGCATGTTATTATTGCTAATGTGCCCGGGAGAAAGCAATACGGGAAAGTGAGGCACGCTGCAGGAAGACGGTGTAATATATATTCTTCAGGTGGAACGATCTTGCAGAGTATACCATGAACCACACGACGACTTAGTGTGCGAAAACCAGACAGAGCATGTCAAGCGCTTGTGAGACCCCGATGCTGCCAGGGTCGGCGCAAAGGATGACAAAAAAAGACCTCCACGATTGCCTGTCTTAATGTGTTGTTTCGAAGCAGTGGTTGTTTCCGCTGTGCTCCAGTTTGCATCCCGAGGGATTTCGAACATTCAGAGTTATTCCCCTTTCCCAGCTAAAAACGATGGATTCTTCGTTCATACATCACAGGACCTTTGTGACGTTCTTTCCGAAGACTCCGACTTGACCCAGATTGCGGAAGAGCCCGTAGCGGGTCGACACCAATGGCCCGATATAGTACAGACTGGCAGACATGACCAGGACCATGATGCTGCGAAGGCGAATCATCACGTGATGGTCAGGCGTCACCTTCAACTGCCTCGCGCCGACTATTAACAGCTTCGCAGTTGGCTACGCTATGCTCCGTTCACCCTTAAGCTGAGACTAGAAGCTCCGCCTTCAGCCCGAGCTTTCTGCATTTGCTAAAACAAGTGTGAATGACCAGGCACGTTCAACCAAAGCACTGTGGAAGCCAGCGAGCTCGCGCTGAAGGCGGAGCCTGTGTCAGCTTAAGGGTGAACAGAGTATAGACGGGGTCACACTGCTTATGCATCATACAAAAGACTGTCCGCATACAGATTAGAACGCGAGTAACCTCGAGATCTGTGCTTCGAATGCCGCATGGCACGCAGTGAGTTCAAGGAGAATACTTGGCACGCGGCTTTCGTACCACGTATATTGCGGTGACCCGTGTTTGCAGACTGCCTTTTGTATTGTGTATGAGCAGTGTGACCCCGGGCTTAAAACCGGGGTCACACTGCGCATACATCATACAAAAGGCGGTATGCAGACACGAGGCACCGCAATATACGTGGTTCGAATGCCGCGTGCCAAGTCTTTTCTTTGAACTAATTGCCATGCGGCATTCGAAGCACGGATCTCACGGTGACTCGCGTTCCAATCTATATGCAGACTGTTTTTTGTATGTTGTGTAGGCGGTGTGACCACGGCTTAAGCATACTTTCTGCTACATACATTTTATCTCTGCACTGCTGTCCATATTCACAAATAAGCGAGAGGGAAAAACAAATCGAAAAGACCATCAGAAAATTTTGATGGTCCATCAAACTTTCATGATGGCTCATCAGACCTTTTGATGGCCCATCAGACTTTTGATGGACCATCACAGGTTCCTGTAGGCCCATCACACCTTCTTGGTGGACCATCACACCTTATTGATGGTCCAACAGACCTTATCTGATGGCCAGCAGACCTTCTTGATGGACTTCTCGGACCATCCAAGACTTCTTGGATGGTCCGACAGGTTCAATTGATGGTGCCTGATAAACCCTCAAACATTTCCTGATGGTGGCTGATGGAATATTAAAGGCTTCTGTTTGCAGCTCAGACACCATTAAAACGTTTCTTGTGGTGACTGATGGACCGTCGAAACGTTGTGATGTACCCGGGTGAGACCATCAGGATATCTCGATAGACCACCAGAACGCAAAAAGGCTGATTGTACTTCTCATGACATTTTTCGGTGGTGGAAAGAACCTGACTATATTCAAGAGGTTCCAGCAGTGGCCGAGAAAAGGCGCCAATGATCTTTCATAGTCGCGCATGCGTGAATTACATTCAGTGTGGAAAGCTGACAGCGGCGTTACTTGATAACAGGGTGTTCAATCCGTAATAATCCGCCTCAAAAATCGTCCTAGGATACTCGAAAGGTAACGAAGACAATTGCTTATAAACTCATGTATGTTTTTGCAACCATATCTTTGTTTTAAATTGTTTTATTGTCCGTTAGTGAAACAATTTGTTGATCCTCTTTGTATGTCAAGTAGATCATGTTTACAATCCAGGTGCCAGAGAATGGGCCGAAAAAAAACACTTTACTTGATAGGAAATTTATTTACTAGGTGTACGTGTACTTTAAACTAAATGTTTGCGAGGAAAAACGTTCACAAAGTCGCGAATGCGGTAATACGAGGCTTACCGCATTCTCGTGCCGACGAGGCTTAGTGTATTGCACGATGTCGCACGACGCCGTCATGCCCAGCTTGGGCCATGGGGACATAGTGTAGATAGCCACGCAACGGACACCGATGAAGTTGCTGCGCGTCGTGGAGTCTCGAAAGTGTGAGTGGATTAAGCACATTTCCTCTTCCGTTTTGTTTTTGCAGTTTGATAATTCAACGTTTAATCATTTCTAAATACAAATATTAACATGCCGTAACCAAAATACAGACTCCACTTTCAAGTTTTTACGGGATTCCGGAAGATACCTAACGCTTCGTTTGTTCCTTTTGAAAAATTAATGGACACAGAATAAGGGACACTATTGACTGATTGACTGTAATGGAATCTTTGCCTTCTGCCAGTACATATGTGTGATTAGAAATTCATACCGACCAACAGACCATCAAACCATTAGGCCATCAGACGTCCCAAAATACGACAGACCATCACACCATAAGACCATCAAACCATTAAGATTCAAAATACGACAGACCATCAAACCATATCACGCCATCAAGCCATCAAACTATCGCACCATCAGGCCATTAGACCATCAATGTCCCAAAATACAACAGACCGTCTGCCTGATAGACAATCAGAAAATTTCCGATGGTCTTTTTCGATAGGGTAATAATTATACTCTGCATTTTTTTT
This sequence comes from Ixodes ricinus, assembly GCA_037355805.1. Lineage (NCBI taxonomy): Eukaryota > Metazoa > Arthropoda > Arachnida > Ixodida > Ixodidae > Ixodes > Ixodes ricinus. Next base: position 27,230 of record JAZHYW010053165.1, on the reverse strand, counting down.
AAGTATGTTTATTATAAGTGCGCCAAGAGTTTTTAAAATTTCGTTAGGGCTTTTTTGTACTCCTGGGGCTCAGTTGGAGACCACGGGGACCGCTAGAAAAGAGTCAAAAGTGGTTAATTATATACAGCGAGTTAATTGACCAAAAACGTTTAACTCCTTAAATTTTCCGCTAGCGGGTCATAATGTAGTTGCAGAATTGACGTCTGACCTTCTTATAGTCGAGACTTGGAGTGAAATATTGATAAAATTTTCGTAGTGGGCTCTGGGGCACAAAAATGTCACCATTGTGCACGGATTTAAGCCGAAACCAAGCCATCAAAGGGTGCAGTGTCGTCGATTAAAGCCCTTAGATAAGAGCTTCCTACAAGTAGCGACATTCTTTGAGGCGCCGACTGCGTGATGGTGCAGGTTTTAGGAAGAAAATGGCGGCGCACAGCAGAGGTCTGAATTGATTGACGCCATTTTGTTCCAGCGGAATGCGCTTTGTCATTTGTATTGGTTGTTGTTACTTGTAAAAGAAGTATCAAGGGACTTTATCGTCGATCCCTCCGCTCTGCGCTGGCTCCGCATCCTACGTGTCCGCGTCGCAGGTGACGTCAGCAGTGCGACGCCAACCCCGTGCGGCGGGATCGATGTCATGGTCTCTCTTTGAGAGATTAGTTTCGGTTCGAAGCCGTGTACAAGGATGAGAACGCATTAAGCATTTCCCAAAACCGTTCTTAATGCATGTAATTTAGCACGCGCTCTTTGTTCTCGTCCACCCGGAAGAAACGGTCTGTCACATAACATAACACACCGCATCGAACGGATTTTTCGTGAACTGGCGCTTGAACTGCCGGTCGGCCGCTGTGTAATGACGAGCTTCCTGTCGGACCCGGCGCTCTCGTTCTGCACCCACGGCTGTCGTTCCTACCTCTTCACCTTACCGCGCACGCCTTTGTCGCTCCCACTCCTCTTTGGTAGTACACAAAGACCCGCAAGCAAGAGTATTCATAGTCATGGCTTCTGAGATTCTTGGCGCTAAGGTCATGTCACAGTTAGGGAGCCTTCATGTGCGCATTGCTAGGGTGATGCCACCCTTTGTAATACCACTCGCCGACAACCCAGCAGCCATTTTGGTTCCCGGCGATAATCCGTGGGGCTTATAACCCTCCCGGAAACAAGCACCTTTTCTTACAAGTTCGGAGCAGCGTTGTGGAACCCACGGAGGGAGGATTAGCATTTTTCCCTCGGATGGGAGGACCGACGGACACAAAGGCCACTTTCCGGCTCACGGGGAAACAATGAGGAACAAAATGGCGGTGTAGAAGAGGGTGTGGGAAAGGGAAACAGGCAGTTGGCATCACCCTATGCGAAGCGCACATGAAGGCACTCTAGTCACAGTAGTTTATACTTTACTGCACCGAGCGAACACTGAGAGAAGTCCCCGCTCCGGTACAATCGGCTCCTGTTCGCTCCGTGCTGCATGCTTTGTTGGGGCAACAAGTCCCTGCAGACCCGTACTCGAAAACGCTGGTGTTCGCCCCTATGAATGCAACGCATCGGTAACTCACATGCCGATAGCGACGCAGATGATGTAGGTGATGGTGATGGCCTGCAGGACGAACCTGTAGCTGTCCGTGATGTCCTGCGTGCGGTCGCCGCCGCACTTCTTTTTGGAGCGCAGGTAGAAGTAGATCGGCGCGCCCAAGAGGTAACCGATGAGGTACGCCGCGGTAATGAAGGCCAACCCGAGCATGTAAGGCTGCTCGCTCGACACCTGCGCGAATCAACCTGCTCAAGTCTGTCCCGCAGTTTTGCGGTGATCGAATCTCACTAAACATGATACGGCGTGCACTTTTTTTTTAATCCGTCTCTGGCGCATCGAAACGCCAACCAAAGGGTAACTTGGAGAACGTGACAGGGAAAGCGCGACGCCGAGGCAGCCAAGCCGGCGCCGTCATTGGTTGAGGTCGGCGTAAAGCAAAAAGCACGTAGACGTATTTGGCGGTTAAATCGAGGCACTCAACGAGCAGACGAACTTGCATGCCGCATAGTCCCTGTAAGAAACGCAGGGCGCGGCGTGTCTCGAGCATCGTATTGTCACTCCGCAGCCAATCAGATTGCGGCATTAGGGGATAAGAATACCAAATAAGCAATCACGATGTGTGAGCATATGAAGCCACACCATGTGTTTCTTAAGCGATGGGTATGGCTTATTTTTCCAGTGAGCTCATAAACACACAGTACTGTATGGGACTTCTGTTCTAGGACCGGTAAGTCCCGTATTTGCGTAGAGGTACACGAGGCCGTACATATTTCCCTTTCGCAACTGGATAGATGAATGTATGTTAATTGCTGTAACCTTTATAACGGGCGGTAGCGTGCGCCACCTAGCCTACAAATCATCGTACGTCGGGGTTGTCTACCGAAGATGCCTTCTGGCGATGAGTGCCTACCTGGTCGAGGGTGTCGATGGCATCCAGCGTATTTGCCGCGCTTTTGTCCAGAACAGTCCTGGCGATCCCTGTGGGCAAGCCCAGTGAGACAACACGTTAAAGGGACCATCGAGTTATTTTTTCCGCTCATACTTGGGCTCCACAGTCACGTGTCAGCGCCGCAGGTGACGTGGGCAGTGCGACGCAAGCCCAGACCGGAGGAATTGACGTCACAGACGCTCTTTGGCGGCTCAGTGCCGGTCTGAACCAATGCACAAGTATGACATCTCTCGCTCGGTAACGCCTACTAGGATCTTTGTAATAACATTTTCCCGTCACCGCTAGACTATGAGGAGGTTGAGCGTCAGTTCTTCAACTACGTCATGCACCAAGAAATAAAAAGCAACAAAATATAACTCACAACGTTTTAGTTAATTCGCCGACAATTCGATCAATATTTCCTCGTTTCCAGTGGCCCCTCTCTCTCTCTTTCTCGCTCTCAACACACACACACACACACACACACACACACACACGCACGCACGCACGCACACATGCGCGCACACGCACACACACACACATACACACCTTAGTCTTGGGGCTTGAAAAACAAAAAACCTTTAAGCAAGTTTCTTTTTTTAATTCTGGACCTTCTAAAAAATATACACGTTTTGGATGAGCAGAGAGTTTCATCTGACGGTTCCCGTAGCTTCCACCTCCCTGTCAGCTTAAAGGACCGTTCAAACTCTTGCGACCTCTTAAAACTGGGTTCCTTAAAACTTCTTAAGCAGAGGACACACTGACGCCATCTATTGGGTAGCAGTGTAAACTTGGCGGTCCGGCATATTTTTATTTCTCTCGCGCATTATCCTATGTTTCTTGGCTAGAAACCTTTTGACAATGTTATAAACGAGCCTTTCTTATGGGTATTACGCACATTTGACCTCGGAAATCCCGAAAAACCTTCGTTCTTCGGAAATGCAGTTCCAGGGTCACCGCATAGATGGCGCCACAATGTCAGTGTGTTCCCTCGTTCTAAGAAATTTTAAGTTTTAACAGATCTCGTCTCTCTCGGTCGTACTTCGGTCGTACTCGGTTGCAAGAGTGTAAACGGGCCTTAACGGAGTATAGATATGACAATGCCCCTTTATGGTTTCTTCACGGACGTTCAAACGTCATTACATTAAAATTAAACAGTAATAAATTTATTAGTCAAAAGCGTCAGAGCCACAAACAACGCAAAGCTTGTCGCCAATTCTAGCGTCAATTCATGTACTTTATTAACAACAGGGTGGTAATCTCGGTCGCGCAAAAAATACAAATGTAGGCTGGAAAAATAAAAACTTCGTGTGAAAGTGGAGACCCGTGCACCTAAGGAAGATCACGCTCGAAGTAGCTTCAGATTTTGATATAAATAAAAAAAAGAAGCAATAAATATAAATCTGTGTATGTGTGAGTTATAACGAACAAATAAAGCGGCTGAAAAATGAGCTGTTCGTTAAGTAAAGTCTATGGCAAATTGCTACGCAATTGTGTTGCATACGTGAAATGTTAGAGCATCCCAAACGTTTAGCGATACTCTGAGTTTCCAACCGACAGACGCCCCGTTCACGGCGCTCTTCAGCAAATTGCTGAATAGTTGTTCCTTGATTAAGCGATACTATCGCTAATCGGGCCGCTAAACCTGGCGATCTTCCAGAGCGTTCCATACACTCGAGCTCCTCTTTCTCCATGGTGTAATACGCCAAAACAACAAGGACGAAAACGAAGGGAGAACTAGACAGGACGCGGCGTAACTTTCAACTGAATTGTTTTATTTCGATGACAAAATTTTAAAAATATAAAAGCAGGCACACTTGGCAGAACAGGTCGAACCTCCCCCCCCCCCTCAGATGCCAGCGTCATTGGTTTTTCAAATAGTAGAATTCTTTGTAAGTCAAGGACAAAGAGGGAGCGCTTACACAAGAATTGTCATGGTGGGACCTAATCAGGAAGGCTTCGTGAATTTCTCTGGCCGTCTTTTGTTTTGTAATGGCCCATGACACAGGTGTCACCAAAGATGGGGCTGCACTTTCCATAGTTGGGCCCGCGATCGCAACGGTCACAGTGGACCGCTAAGTGGCCAGACGGGGACTGCCTGATCGCCAACGCATGCTCTCTGACCCTATCATTAATGCACCTCCCCGTCTGGCCAACATACACCTTACCACATGACAGGGGGATTTCGTACGTGACACTAGTGGCGCACTCGCGGAACTTAGTGACATGTCGTTTTTTGCACGCCTCTTGCGGCACATCCGCTTGCGCATCCGCTTGCGGCAAACAATTCTGTTGAAAGTTACGCCGCATCCTGTCTAGTTCTCCCTTCGTTTTCGCCCTTGTTGTTTTGGCGTATTACACCATGATGCAAAACCAACTAGCCCAACTAGCCATCCTTATCCTCTTTCTCAGTGCGCACAGGTGGTCGAGCTCCTCCTCACCTACCCCTCTGGTCACATGACCTCCACGTTAACCCATCAGTGTCGAGCTCCTCGTTCCTCCTCTCCCACCCGTCAACCAATCAGTGTCGAGCCTGGCGGCCACGCTTCTATCTGGGCTTCACGAAATGACGAAGACATTGCCAAAGCACGTTTCACGTTAATAGCACGTCAACTCATGGCGATGCGTCGTGACAGGCTTGAAAGACACTCGCTTAAAGGGGCGGTGCAACGGTTTTTGTGCTTTACGCAAATACCACTTCGAACAAATCCCTGACGTTCATAAGCCGTAAAACAGCCGTTCGTTTTTCATCCCACGCCTTTGAAGTTACAGAAAAATAAATTAAAGACGTTTACAATTTTTTGTAACTCCGAATTAGAGCGCAGCCCTTGAGGAGGAGGGGAGGAGGAAAAAGCAAAACGCTCGCATTTATCCTTAAAACTGCACCGCAAAAAATGTTTTTCTTATTGGTTAGTGGCGTTGCGTTTAAGTATACTTGGGTCCCGCTAGTGTTAGCAGGCTCGTGTAAAGTGCAGAACAGTCCCACTGAATATCGTTGCATCGCTCCGTCAATAATCTAAAAGGTCTGAGTTCGATTCCCGCCTGGCGCAAAGATTGCAACGGGATATCCCTGAGAAGTATCTCAGGGGTATCCCGTTGCATAAAAGACAAATGTATCTCAGTATCTGTATTTGGGCCTTAAAACACATGTATCTGAGTATTTATATTCCCGAATACTTTTTGTAGTATCTCTGCCCAGCCCTTCAATCGAAGATACTCTGAAGGTAGGTTGCAAGCTGGTAATAAAATAAATAAAGAAGGTCAAATGGGGTGCTCTACTTGCGAAGACTACGTTGAAAAATCAGATTCTGCTGTGTCTTTCTAGAAGCGACTTAGCTGCTGCAATCGAAGTTTACTTTGAAATAATTCGGGATATTACCGCGCGCGCAGCTGACCAAGTAGGCAGCACCAAGTAGGCAGCACCAAGTAGGCAGCACCAAGTAGGCAACACGCCTGTGCTGCCTACGCGTACATTTTATTATCTCTGTAACTCTCGCATTCTAGCAAATTCGAGAAGCTTGTTGCGTGTTCGAGATTCGAATGTTCTAGGCGCCGAATGTTTTACGCCGAATGATCCAGAAGCCCATGCGTGTACATAAGGGGCTCCGCGTGGCGAGCCGGAGTCAGTCTTTCGCCAGCGTTTGATCCCGCCACTTCGCCGTCATCGACGCTCGCCTTCGACGCCTGTTATTACTCTTTTCTTTTGGCACAAGTTCACCCTATTAAACGTTTATTTTCTTCGTCAGTCCCCGCGTCTCGCGAATCGATCGGTGACAATATGCATAAGGGTGTACCGAAAGATTTTAGGAGCAAGAAGGACTCACGTATTGGTAGGCACGGCAACTGGCGCGCTTTAGTTTAGAGATAGGCTCGGCTTGTGACTCATTCTGCGATAAGTTGGTATTATGCCTCAACGCGATTCGGTGGACTTGACAGATAGTTCGGCATTGCGTATCCCTAACGGCCGAATTAGAAGTTGATTAGGCAGCCAGACTTGATGATGACAAGACTGTAAGTGCGAAGATGAGCTGGTGGTATCTAATCATGTCGCTTAACACTCGAGGATATATGGTACTGAAAAGAAGAAAAAACTTTTAGTCGAAGGAACAGACACAGAAAGGAACGTCTCAGGTGTTAAAGGACACCATTAAGACGTTCCCTTCTGTCTCTGTTCCTTCGAATAATTTTTTTCCGCACCACAGTCTCAGGTGTTGGACGACATGATTGATGACGAGTGCGCGAGTGAATGACAAACGTGCACGCACAGGAGAAACACCGGCCAGAAGACAGCAGCCTCTGTCGCTGATCAACAACCAAGAGCGAGTATTTTATCTCCCCAGCCAAGGGCGAGGAGGAGCGACTGTGCCTTCCAACTGTCAAAAATATATTAAGAAGGTCGTGAGGAAAACACAAGTAACACAAGAGAGTGTCTACGAAACTGCTTTCGATCCCTGGCTCCACCCGACGGAAGACTGGGTTGGAGGATTCTGAGAATGAAACAATGTGCGCATTCGGAAGAAGATCAAAGAAACGCTTTTGATCGAGCTTGGGAGCCAAAGTTAAACCATAATAGGCACACAAGGGGCTTTGGCAAAGCCCAATATAGGTCACTGCAGCTCAATAAAACCAGCAGCTCAATAAAACCAGCTTCCTCGACTGAGGGAGTGTTCGCGCTCACTTAAAAACGTGCTCGCGCATTCTCACACCAGATTACTTTGACCGGAGATTCCGAAAATGGTCCATTGTAACCCTGCCAAGCGTTGGCGTCACAATCTTCCGCTGACGGAACCACTGTAGCCTCAAACAAAAGGTGTAAAATCCCGATGATGTCACCAGCAATTTGCTAGCCCCAAGCGTAACGTGCCATTCAAAACCAACCTTAAAAAAAAAAAGAACCGGGCAGGAGGACACATAAAGGCGGGCGTACTTGGGGCTATCCATTTGGTATTTTGTTAGTATTCGGAGACTTCTTTTCGCTCGTGCCTTGTTTCCTGTCCTGTGTTTGGTCGCTTGCCTCCAAGACTGTAATCGGTTCAGCTTTGCCCTGGTGTCCGACGATCCCTAGTTCCGTGGATTGCTCCGGCGATAAATATTTTCGAAAGTCGAAAAAATGTATTTGAGATACGGAAAACATGTTTACGGATACGGAAACACGGAGTACAAGATAGTGAGAAATGTAATTAAGATAGAGTAGCATATACTCTACACGAAAAGTATTTGCAAGATGCCGAAACACTACCAAAAGTATTTGAAATGCAGTATCTTGAGTAGAGTATTTAAGATCCGCAAACGTCCTCAAGGGAGACACGTATGCGATGACACACCATCCGTGGTTGCGAAACTGCAGTACAGCTCAACAATATTAAAAGTACAGACGTACCCGCTTTTTTGGGCTTCTCCACCATGAGCTTGACGAGCAGTGTGGTCAGGTCGTACCATCCGGCTAGAAAGAAGGCCGGCTTCTCGTCCCCAAGTTCCTCTTGGGTCAGTCCCAGTTCAGGCAGCACCGCCGGCAGCGAGTTCTGGCCGAAGAGCGCACGCGCATTTTCGCAATCGCCATGGCCGGCATAGATTCCAAGTCTTCTCCAGAAACGAAGCATAATCTCAAACCAGAATAAACATTTTTTCTTTATATAGACGATATTAAGTGGCGAAAACTCTTATTTAGATTGGTGTCCCACGGCCTCAAAGAACAATCTCGGAGGTCATGGGCGTTCTAGACAGGAGTTCCGCTACCTCTCCGGCCTCGTCAGCAACTCATCCGAGTCGGGGAGGATGCAGGAGAGGTACCGCAACTCTTTTCTCAGGGCGCATGAACAGGCCCTCCTCACGCTGCTGCTTGAGGAAGGCCTGCACATGCGCAGAACTCAACTTGAATCAAGGTTAATTTCCAATTCACACCCACTTGTCCGGCTTAGCCGTGCTCAAGAATCAAGCGTTAAGCCCTCACCAACAATGAAATGGCGGCTCCGAAAAGCCGCACCTGAAAAAACAAAGCGACATAAAATGGGTACACGTTGTTCGATGCGCGATGAATTGGCTATATTCGCCATGTTGTTCATGAGTGGTATTATCGTAAGTAACCAGCAGTAGAACCGAAGAATCGTCCACGAACGAGGGAGGTGTTCCACACACCGCGATACTTCTGTTTGCCGCCGTGATACGGAGCTGTGACAATCCTAATCCCCTTGGTGAGAAGACGCGGGGTGTAGAAACTCCAAAAAATGTTTCTGTTCTCCAGACGTACCAGAACTACCGCGGTGTGATTCTGGGTTTTACTAAAGTGATTTTACTTACGAACGAGGCCCAGCCGCTCAGCATTCTTTCTGCGACTGGTTGTTATTTTGGTGTGGAGCGTGCTCACGCTCTATCTTCTTTTCTTTTCTTGAATAAACAAGACGCTGCAGTTGAAATAATTATGAAGGTTGAAGAAATTGATAAAACAAATTAGAACAAAAATATATCATTCCGGAAAGCCTCAGACCTGCAGCGACGTTCCGTGAACTGTTCTTGGATAGTAGTAGGTGGAGGCATCTCGCTAAGCACTTTTTAGACACCTTTTATAAACCAAGCCCCGACACGGTGACTTCACGCCATAACGTCGCGTGCCGTTTAATGTCTTCTAAGGCCCGCTTCAGACGGGGCGATTTCGCCCAGCAACTTGACGTTGCAACACCAGCAACACGGGCCGCCCGCGTTCACACGCAGCAACCAAATTGCTACGACTTGCCATCATCATCATGAAATTTTAGTTTTTTTCCACTATTTAGACGCGTAGCAACGCTCTAAAAACGTGTTTTTATATCTTTGAACGGCGTTGAGAATACTAACTCATCTTTCTGAGGAGGTTTATTTCCAACCATAACCAAGTCTTTAGCTGTCATCATCACCACCACAGGGGTGTCACGTGAAAACATCGCGTCCCTGATTGGCTGCTGCCGCTTCAAACGTCTCCGAGTTGTCCGAGTTGCTCGTCCTAGTGCCACTAAACAAGCTACGCTTAGAGTAGCGACACTAAACTATAGCGCGGCTTAAAATCAGTGGCTGCCATTTATTTGAAGCCGTTATCTGAAATCACAGGAAACGCCTTTCCGTCCTTCATAAATATTTACACAGTTCGCGACAGAGCAAAGCAATATTACATGAGCTTCCTAACACCGAATCTAATGGCTGAGGAAGTCGCACTTTTCAATCATGTCGATCGGCAGTTGCGTCTGCTCTGCACAAGCCCCAAAATGACGGCACCCACAATAATGTCGGAGAACGGAGTGCCGATACTCTAGGCGCAGCTCATTTAATGGCTCTAGCTCGTCCGTTTCTGAGCCGGACCCGATCTCAGCAATTTGTGTCGATCTAGGGAAAGCTAGGAACAACCCGCCAGCAACCTCAAAATTGCTGAAAAGTTGCCCCGTCCGAAGCGGGCCTAAACAGATTTACACGATCACTCCATAAAACCTGCATTTCATCCATTATAGAACTTTAAAGATAAAGGTGGCTCCTGATTTTTCCCTTCAATGTCTCCCCCCACAACTCTTCCTCATCTTTTTCCCTGTCTCGTCGAGTTGTGCGTCTTGCCTCTATTGGGTGGCTACACTGAGGGGGATCGGTGGCCGAGTGGGCTAGCGCACACTAGCGCACACCAGCTCGGAGCACGTGGAGCGAAAGTTCGCGCTGCAGAACTTAGGGATCCTGGGTTCCATCCCCACCCCTGCCCGTTTCGATCTGGATGAGCATCGTACCGGCGTGCGGTCGTGTATCACTACTGCGTGGTGCACGTTAAAGACCCCAGGCTAGCGGTTGTACCGCACTGGCTAAATTGCTTATCTACAGTGGGTAACAATGTCGCCATGTTCTGGTAGACTAAACTCCTGCTGTATAAACAACTAACGACTAATTTGTTTTTGTTTGGTGGCTACACTGGATCTTACATTGTAAAACGGGCCGGACAAAAATATTGCGTTTGCACATAGAGCGTTTAAAATCGAATCTACTTTGAGGGGGACAGTTTTACCTTTGTGAATTTTCAGGGCGTGTTCTCTTCCTCGAATAAAGGAGACTAGCTGCCACCAAACTTGCCACAGTTGACGGCGGACGTGTTTGCACACTAATTACGAGTCAGCGAGGAGTGCAACTACATCTCCCGGAAGGCGCAGTGCGCAGACGACGCGCTCTGTTGTCTGCTTGCTGCGCGTTTCGGGAAATGCGAACACGTCCGCCGTTGCCATAGGCAAGCTTGTTAATCTCCTTTTTCTTTTTTTTTCTTTTTTTTTTGGGGGGGGGGGGAAGGCAACTACGTCTTGACAATTCACGAGGTAAAACTGACTAACATGATACACATTCGGTGAAAGTTTGAGCTTTACATGCGCAGGCGTCTTGTTGTTGCCACACTATATCAGGGTGGATGAGAGTAGGCATCGTCATTTGCTCTCCCTCTTACCGTACCTCTACCAACAACATGCCTGAAACGATCACGAGTGAATTCCACGGAGGTCCGCGCTTCTGTCTCCTATCCGCGAACCACGCGTCCGTCGCCGACGAGAGGCTGCTCTGCAGGCAGCCGTCGAGCGTGTCCGTGGTCGGCCGCGCCGGCAGTCCGGCCGTGACGGCAACGCAGCGGGCTGTGGCACTGCTCGGTCTCCAAGGTCGCCCCACCTGAAGGGCGCCTGCACGCACAGGCCGAGCATCGATCGGGCTCATTTCCTTCCGACCGCCATTAGTGGAAAGGGGGGGAGGGGTCGTTCTTGACGCGGAGGTCGTTTGAGCCAGGGAAAGCCGCGAGTGGGCGCGTGACTTTTGTTAGAACTCGACATGCTGTGGTAAAGTTTCTGGGGCCCTAAGGAAACGTTGACCGCTGGAGTCATGTTGTGATGCGCGATCTGGAAAATGCCTGCAAGTGTGTAGCATCCTCGTCGCCAATGTAGCATTCTCGAGGATAGGATATGTTTAGAAGCGCTAATGTGGATGCTGGAGTGGTACCATCCACGTGGCCCTTTTCATTTTCACAGAACGCGGAGGATCGATCACGGCGACCCGCGTAGCCCGTCCACCGAATGACGAGAACCAAATGACGCTTTCATTTATTCATTCATTCATCCGAGGCAATTCATCAATGACAAATGTGTTGGGTGCCACGGCTAAAGACACCAGATGCCTGACGAGGTCCTGACACGTCAGGCATCTGTTGCCGAAGTGCGCTGGGACAGCGAGCCTGGCGTTCAGATGCACATTATTCTTGCGCACTTCGCGTTTTCGAGTCAAGCCGTTAAGTGGGCTTTGCCATTTGTTGGACGTGTTGCGTAGAACGTAACGCTTCGAACTCTACAGAGTTTGCGAAGAAGCGTACATTGAGATACTTCTAGAGCGCACTTCTGGGGCAGTTGCACTTTTGACTTTATTTCCGGTTTACGTCGTTATATTTCAACTGTAAATATATTCCCCCTCGTCTACTTACCTGTAAAAAAAAAAAAGGACCCGATCTGACAAGATGGGAATCTAACGATCAAGTTGCTCCACCCATAGCCTATGTTCCAGCAGGGTGTGTTGATTAAACAGATTGCTGAGCACGTCGTGTTAAGCATAAAGAGGCTATGTTCACATCTGATATACAAGTAAAAAATAAATAAAACATTTTAAGCTGCGCACTTTTCTGGCACAGAAAAGTTTAGTCTAGTATAACTAAAAGCCCATGTGGCCGACATTCCAATGTTTAAAATGGATTTAGAAACGCTCTTCGCCCGAGCACAGACGATGGTTTCTTTGACTTGTCTAAAACAAAAACCACACGAAAGTCGTCATCAGTACGCCTGTTCTTCATCGTCGAGAATTACGCCGTAACCTCGCGAGCGTTCAGCGAAGTTCAAGGGCTCGCACTCAAGATGCGCAGGACGCGGAACGACGTGCAGCCAATAGTTGCTCCGTGCTTCAGTTGGCCTTTTCCGCGGCCAACTGTCGTGACGCAGGTGTACCCTTTTCGATCAGGCAGTAGCGCGCATTTTTTTTGTGTGTGTGTGTGGGCAGCGAATTCGAGGCACGGCGCGTCGCACATGACCGCTGAACGGGAACCGAGCGAGCTACGGCGGCGAACCACAGGCCGTCACCCTGGCGACGAGTCCGCGGACCCCGGACTCCAGAACCCCGCTGCCATTCGCACCCCCGGGACTTTGCGAGGATGTGCGCCGTCCAGGGGTCTGCGGTCTCCGCCATTGGTGGAGCGCCGATGCTGCTGCTTCTGCTCTGCTGGGGAGTCGTCGCCGTCGGTGTGGCAGCCACCGAAGACGTGCCCGGTGCGTTGGAGACTTCCTTATTTCTGGCAGCCGCAGCTTCGACGGGAAAAGAGAAAATGGATACGTTTACATTTGCCTTAAGCGCGGTCCTATAGTTTAATTGTCATGTATCGGGATAGCCCACCTCACATCCCTTGTTAAACGTACTGATGTTTCACTGTGGCAACATTTCCAATGGCGTATTTTGTTTTAATCCCCGTCAGTTTTTTTTTCGTTTTAAGTTTCTACATTGTTTTGCAATGTACATATTTTCTGAACATTAGAAAATGATCCAACCCGTTTATGCCTACATAACAACCTTTCTTTTTATCGTTACAAATTAAGGACAAAAACGAAAAAAAAAAATCCTTCTAGCTTTTATTCACAGCAGACATTATGGTGGCGATTTCGGCGGAGGCCGTCATTGAGCACTGATGTAAACAGGGGTTTTCCCAGGAATTGAAAGGGGGAGGGGGGGTCTAAATTTTTAGGGGGGGTTAGGGGGGGTGGGCATTGAGAATAGAGGAGTCGTTGCGAATTAAGGGGGTGCTGTCAGAAAAACAAGGGGGGGGGGTGTAGGAATCAATGGAGGGAAAGGTTTTAGGGTAGCCCTAACGGCTTTAAGGATTTCCTCCAAAGCTTACAGGGCTCTCTATTTTTATATATTTATTTCCACAAAAGGCAATATAGGGTCCTTTACTGCTCGCCAAGCTTCGAGCGCAACTACGTATAGGATTGGGCAGCTTGAGTATTTAAAACGTCATGAATGCATTCTTGAACACATTTTTAAAGGGAATTAGTTATTTCTATATTGCTGTAAGAATTCACCGAGTCAGTAACAGCAGATATTATTCACTGGCGGCCATAGTTAAGTCAGTTGCTGCTGAATGCGAGCTTATACGATGAGCTTCCACAACACTGCGAGAAGCACTTCACACCATCAAGATTATGTAGATTTTCTAAGAAAGTAAGTGGAGTTTAGTTGTGAGCATGCGCTCTAAACGCCGCGCTCAAAAATGGCGCCCAGTAAATTCCACCTATTGTCGAGCAACTTAATTAGCACATATAATTTGACATGTTACTTGCAAATAGGTTGTCCCCAAGAACACTTTTTTACACATTTATTTTTTTATGATAGCTACAATCCGTCACTGAACGAATGCATAGTTTGCGCATAACGTCCCCGCAATTTGTCAATTGCCATTCCTACTTATTTTTGAAAAAAAAGCAACAAATTCGTTGGTGCGAAATATACGCTGCAGAATGTAGTGTACGCGCAGCGGCAAGATTACCGACAGTGGCCGTTGATGTTACACCTTGCATATGAACAGAGACGTAAACAGAATAACAAATATCACTTAATAACGTATCCAGAAGGGCAAGAACATCTAAAAACAGAGATTGCGTGATATCTAATTCTAAACACTGTCAATCGTCGCTTACTTTGGGGGACAGCCACAGGCGCCCACCTTCCCTTTACGTTTGCCGCGCTGGCGGGCGGTGAATTGCACGTTCTTTGATGTCCCTGGCTTCGGCTTAACCCTGGAACCCGCTTTGGTACGCGTCGAGGCCCTGGACGATTTGTTCCTATTGGTGCTCTTCGCCTTTCTTGTCCCCTTGGGTCCGTTGCTGACAGCACGTCGTCGTTTCTGAGTTCTCTTCGGTCGTGACGAAGACGTAGTTGACGTCGTCGCTCTGGGGGCTCGCTTTTTTCGACCAGAAGGATTTCGCTTGCCTGGTTTGCTGAGTGACTTGGTAATTTTGGCCATCGAGCCGTTCGGAGAGGGCACCTCGTCGCTCGATGTTCCTATCGACCACCCGCAGATGGACACCAGCCTCACCACGGCTGGTGCTGCTTTTGCCTTCTTCTTTTTCTTCTGCGTATGTGCTTGAACCATCGAGTTATTATAATGCACGCCAGAGGGTTCAAGTGGCGCTACAGCGTGCTGACGCAAATTGAAGCAGACAGCAACCAGTCGAAAATTGACTTCCGGTAATGCATTTCTATGGGAAAAAGTGAGTGCATTTTCTCCCTGCGCTCGATCATAAGAGCAAATATCCCGAATAATTCGTACGTACTAGGTAGCTTGGAACATTTCTCAGTCAGGCCGACGAAATAATTGGTCAGTTACGGCGTTTTTCTTTCAAATTCATCGCATTAAAAACGGTGCTAAAACGGCTTCGTACGTGTATTTATGTGCACTGTCGGACACTCTTAGCGCGAACACGACGTCGGCGCTTTTCAGCATGAGGGATATACGTGCCAAACGAACGAAGGACATCTGGAAATTAAGGGAGACGGCAAGAACTACGCAGTAACACTGGATCAGTAACTACCCGCGCATGTACGATCAAAATAAATTGAAGGCCACGTAATATATTCCGATTTTAAATAAGTAAGTACCGCTTTATTCTTTCTGCTCTGTGCGAACTTCTACGTTCAAAATATCACCAGCACGATCGAAATCTTTGAGAACAAGTGCCCGATAAAAGCTGCCCGGCAGAGAAAACAATACGAAGAGACACCTTTCATAGCCCACGTGCTTTATTATTTACGTTTTGAATGTTTTTATCCGCTCATGCACGACGGGGTCATTTTCATATAGTGACAGGACTGGCATATTAGCAATATATAAGCGTCACCGGAATGCTGGCGAGCCTTGAACACACTCTATATTCCTTTCGATTGTAATTTTGCTTTGAATCGTCGCTTGTTTTTACATACGTGCTGCGGAACACACGTTTGGGATTGAAATGTAGCGAAGTTAAACATCGTTCACTAATGAAGAAAAATGCGCTAACTAAAGTAATTACACTTTTACAATGTTAATCAAGGTACATACTATTCGGTACGACCCAAATAACCAAAGTGTTTCGTGTTATTTTCCGGCGAAGAGACAAAATGCACGCGCGTTTTCCCATAGGAATGCACAGGAGCACCGCAAAAGTAGACTGGTTGCTGTCTGCTTTCAATAGACCATTAGCTGCCTTACCCAAGCATCAAGGAGAATGCAGGGATTGCGTTCCACGCGCCGCACGTGCTGGCCTCAGCAGTAGTAACTTTTCCAAAGCAAAAACCTAAAACAAATGGCATCTTGCACGCGCGTTCGTCAATGCTTTCTTTTGGTTATTTACTTCGAATCTTTTATACACGAAAGGCGTGCGCGTGTGGCGCGTGGAACACCAATCCCTGCATTCTCCTTGATGCTTGGGTAAGACAGCAAATGGTCTATTTGCGTCACGGAAGTCGCATAGACGCTAGCGCCAGTTGAACCTCTAGCGTACATTATAATAACTCTATGGCTTGAACAACGCCTACCGGCTTGAACTATTAGCTCGAGAGCGAACACAAGCGTCGCTGCGGTCGCCGCGCCCTGATTGGTGAGTTGTACCGTGACGTCAGGAGAGGACCCGCTCCGCGATCGCGCATCGGCTCCGCTTCCCAGCACCGGCTTCCTGGTTTGGCGTTGTGTGCCTCAAGCTTCCTCGAGGAGCTGGAACTCGTTTACCCGGTGTACAAGACGTTGAGTTAGGGCCGATATTGACGTGCTTCCGTACATTTTATAAGCCTGCTTGTTCCTTTTACCTTTAAAATTGGGTTACAAACCCTGAAAGCTGTCGACGGAGGCAATTCCGCCGATGAACCTCCCCGTCCGTCCACAAGAACACAAGGCAATCTTGCGAGGGGTCGGTGAAGCGGTGGCGCAAGTGTTTCGGGGACGCTGGAATTCTTGATTCCTTGCATGTTCATGATTTACGACGATATTACCTCTCGCTTTCAAGGCGTTGGAAGTGACATTTATATTATGGGCCTTTGGGTGGTCAGCAAATTAGCTCGCGACCCCGACTCTGCGCTGCCACTCTGCATGCGCTGGTTCGCAGATGTCTTAGAGGCCCTGCGTCTGATGACCTTTTGAAGTGCTCGTGGAACAGGGTTGTTTTACATAAATGTAGCTTCTTCGTGAATTAATTATATAGTTTATACACCTATGAAGGCATTTTTCTTAGAATATGCATAACTACTGGAAATTAGTTTGTATGGTAGCAGCAAAAACGGCCGAATTGCCCCCGGTTGCCTGTATGATATGTACTGAACTGCCCAAAATATGCACAGCAATAGTACCGTAATTTGGAATCTTTATACTTTTTCCAGACATTCTTTATTCCAGCCTTGGGTATTCGGAAAATACACCGTTTAGTTGAATTGTCATTTTTTATTTCCAATTAAAAGAGACACTGCTGCAGGTCCCCAAAAGCTTCCTCAGCCTCCAAACTCCCTACAGCTGGACTCTCTGACAATAGAGGAAAACGGGAGTAAAAGCAAGCATTCGAACGTCTGTCCAGTGGTAGATGCAGCACTAGTAGCAGAAAATGTGGAACCTGTGAAGGGTGACGAGTCTGCGTGCAAAAAACTTCTGGTATTTTAGCTTCAGGACAATTCGATTTAAGTCAAAAAATCTCAATTTTAGGGCTTAAGGGACGAATAACGAGCTAGACAAATTCGACTGAGTTTGTTATACATTACTTGAGGGTTGATGTAAAGAAGTCCACAGACACCACCCGTGTAGTTCATTGAAATACCATCCGAATCCAGCAAAGGTCAAATGCGAGCAATGTATATAATAAATGTTCCTTGTCTTTTTTATTGCCCCTGGACTTGGGCTGTCTTACTTGTGATTCTCTCCCCAAGGGCCCAGACTGTATTTAGCATGTTGCTCGAGCAGCATGCAGCTTTTCTCGTTTCGGCGATCTTGCTTAAGAACAGAGATACAAAAAAAATAGTATACATAACCTGCCAATTCATTAAGACCATCAGCAGCATTTATTGTGTGAGATGTAAATCTGTAGTGATGCTCCTGCAGTTGCGGCCATATTTCTTTATTTTCATATACCAGCTGTGATTCATGCGTTGCTGCCTGCCCCGTCAACCATGCTTAAAACGTAGGTTGAAGTTTCTGCCTGCAGCTACATGTTTATACCTCAATAAAGCCACATATAAAAATTTACACTTCCTACGAAAAACACGACAAAAAAAATTAAATGAGACACGAGCGCTCCGACAGCTAACGTCGTCACAGCCCCCTCCCACAGGGCGAGCGGAGCCGAGTCGGGAGAAATTCTCTCCTCGCCGTGACGTCACCCCGGTTCGGGCCGTAAGGGGGCGCCACGCGAACTACTCCGGGGCTAATAATCAACGCCTCTACCGATCAACGTTGTTCCGATTCAAAATATTTACGACTCTAGATGGCGCCACCACTCTGGCTTGGCAAAAGACGCTTCGAAAGCAAAGCCAATCTGACCTGCCTTTTTGCGCTTTTGCGGACGCCTCCTCTGCATGAAACAACCCCTATCCAACTTTCGTGTGATGCTATTTTTTGATGGTGTGTCGGCGCACTATGTCTCGGGCAGAACTTTGAGTGGGAATTCAAGAGAAGTGATTGCGCTGTGTGCATGGCCTTGATCGGCGCTCGAGGGGATTTTCACTCGGCGGTAATAGCCTGCTTCGTTGTCCCAGAGAGCTGTCTCAGATCTGTGCCCCGCTCAGTATGTGGGGTGACCGACAAAAGGCGGCTGTCTCTGGGAATTCCGAGATGGAACTGGTCGTGCTTTTTAATATCACGCGACCTCCTTCCTCCTTCACTGGCTATCTCCACAAACCCTCGACCTTGGGGACGGAGTCGGCCCAGCGAACCGTCTTGGGGCGTGTGTTCGGGGTCGCGAGAGCTGCCATGTGGTAGCCTGTACGGAGGGAGGATCAGCCAGGTCAGCGATCGTATCTCTCTCTCTACAAATGCCGGCTTGAGGCGGACGACGGACACAACCGTGTAACGGCCGTCAACTCGCAGTGTAAATGTCTTTTCGCCGCGTGCCATGACGAGGTGAGGACCGGTGTAGGGTGACTGCAACGACCGGCGCACGCTGTCGACGCGCAAAAAGACTAAAGGGGTGTCCAAACAGGACACTACGATACGCACGACTCCTGCAAGTCGTTGCTGCGCGCCGCTGGCTCCGCTTCCGGCCGTCGGAGGGAAACTTCCCTCCCGTCAAAGCCGCCGGGGGAAGCGTCCCCCGCTAGATCTCCCCTCGCTTCCTCCACGGCGGCCTTGCTCTGCTCATCACGTGGGTCCGGAGAGCCACTCACACGCTCTCTTGGCTGTCGGTCAATCGCTCAAGGCCTCCGCCGCTTTGGGAGTCCCGAAAATGGGAAAGGGAAGACTCGAGTGTGAGGGGGCAAGCCAGGCGAACGCGCGTCGTGTCCAAGGTCGTGTCATCGTCCAGCAGTTCTGTGGATTGGATCGGATTCCCGCGGCTCTTGTTCCTAACGTACCTCGTATAGACAAACAAACGTGGTTGGTTTGAAATTTAATAAAATAAATGCTATATTCTTAAGTTCTCAGTGTTTCTACATACAACTAAAAGTCTCCCTTTTGCGCACTGCACTTTATTAATTTTTTTCGAGCTACGAGCGTGGATTTTGACGAAAAAAAGCTGAGCCGAGGCGGCCGAAACGCGCGCTTCGACGAAGGAATCTCCCAAATCCATCCGAAGCCGGACTTCTTTGGCCTTCCTGCCGAGGTGACGGCGGTAGCAAGGTCGGCGACTTTGTGATCCGCGGGAGATAGACAGGCATCAGGCATACCATTGGCAGGTGGCGTGTGACGTCAAGTCTGACGAGCACCGACGTCAACGACAAGTGGAGAAGGCGAGGAGGCAAGTCGTGAATGTGGCTTGGCCAGCTTGGCCGGTGTCCAAACAGACATTCGACCGACGACTCCCGGACGGTTCAATTTTGACGATTTTTGCAGGAGTCGTGTGGTTTGTAGTAGCCTGTTTGGACAGGCCTTTAGCCGCTGTTGTGCTGTCCCGACGGAAGAAGGGAGACTCGCTCTGGCATGTCCGCGTCGATCTGGCGCGTACGTCATCAAACATATGGGCTAAGTCCTCCACGTAAGGTAATTCCTGCCTAGAGTAACTGTATATGCTCCGCCTTGCGGAAGCAGAGTACATAGCAATGATGCTTCCAGGTCGGCCATGTTGGATCCAAGGCCACACTGCAGGAAGCGACCGTCGCTTCTGCAAGAGCCCCGGAAGCGCGAGCTATACGCCGATCGTCCTCCGTGTCGTCTTCTTCACAGACTTTGAAAACATGTTTAAAAACTTCGCTCGCGTTATAAAAGAAAGCGATAATGCTGTATCATAGCCTCCTCTATACTCACAAAGCCTGGCAGTTCGATGACGGAGCCATAGGGTGCCCGGTCGCAGATTTGGAGCACGAGGATCTGGTAGCACAGAGCATTTCTCGGTGAGTTTGGTATTCAGCGCACAGCTTTTGCAGCGGCGAGGACCCGAAACATGGTTTTCAAACCCGACGAGAAAAGAAGCGGGAGCCCGAGGAACGCGGGAAGCACGAGCGGACATTTCCTCATCGCTCGGGACGAAGTGTGTTTTTAGCGTCTCGCCGCAGCGGGGCGCCCGCTCCATGACTCTTGTTTTAGACTCTTTGTCTGCCGCTCTACCTTTTCACTTTCGGCGACCGCGTCACGTGACGGTCTGCCAGGCTTTGTCAGTAAAGAGGAGGCTATGGCTGTATATTTAGTTGGCTGCACTTAATGTTGAATGGTCAAGGAACCTTCCAGTTGGTTCTACTTTAGTGTGGGATGTATATTTCGCAAACGCAAAGCGAGGAACATGATCCGCCCGAGAACTGGGCGCCTGTAAGGTCGCTTTCCCGCACGAAGGTCGGATCCAGCTCGGCGCACGTTGCCACTTCTCCGCAAATACGGAGTTGGCAGCGAAAAGGAAAAGGAACGCGATACTCTGGCTCCGCAGAAGCAGAAAGTTACTCTACCGTTATCAGCTCGTTTACGTATAAACTTTGTAATTACTCCCGTGAACAATCCTTCACAACATTCAGCGAGCTGCAAAAGAAAAAAATGCACCAGGCCAGTTTCGTTCCGTGCACAGAAGGGGTAGTATATTCCTTTCCCCTCTTCCGTAGGAAACGATATATCGGCCAGACTGGGAGTTGTTTAGACGATCGACTCCGTGAGTACAACAACAACATAACTATACCCGTTTTCACCTCAAGAAAACAGTAAGTTTTGCGCATTATTCATACGCCGCGCGAAATAGTTCTCGCCACATTTGGTTGTCGGAGGCACAGGCGATGCTTTTGGCGTTTGAAACGTGTACTCCTTGATAAGATAACGTGTATCCACTCCAAAATGCTAATAAATATATCTTAAATCTCCACCTAAAGGTGAAAATTAGTAATCATCCGCGAGAAGCCGGACTTTTTTTCCTATGGTTCTTGAGGTGAAAACAGGTATAGAGCCAACTCAGGACATTTAGGTCTGCATTGCCATGATTGCGGATGCGCTGGCACATCTAGATAGGTGTACCGTGCTGGACAGAAGCGGTAGCCAACTGACTAGAGAGATAGTGGAAGCAGAACATATTGCCAGGTATGACGATAAATGTGTTAGCACTCCATCGCTCACTTTATCAGGAAAAGAATTAGCTTATCTCTCTACTATAGGATAAACGCACACCATCGTCATTTCGAGGGCGTTGTATGAAAAGGAAGCCAATTTTCACGAATGTATCGAGAAGGCGTAGAAAGAAAAGAAGTGCAAATATAGATTGAGTTGTGAGTCAGCGTAGTTAAGCGTAGTGAGTGTTTTATTTTTTTCTGCTGCGATGTGTCACTAAGTGAGATTGTTTTCGTGGCCGGTGGCGACGTGTGTTTGTGTGTAACTCCTTACATGCGCTGCTGTTTGAGACATGAATAACTAACTCGCCCAAGCTGCCGTTTTGTCGAGCTACATCCGTGTTAGCCTCGATCTGCCGAATGCTCTTGTTTGCACGTGATTTCGTGCATAGAAGGCACTTTCCAAGGTCACACGCCTGCGGCCGTGCGGTCGTCAGCACTGCAGTTGTTTGCGAGGTGGGAGACAGACCACAGAGTATGCGCTGCCCGTAACTGAAGCATAAAAAGGCACCTCTAGAAAATGAACGTCAGAGACTCTTGAATATAATATAAGTGAACCACGCTACCACACGCAGTGAATTCCCTCTCGGCGGATTAATACACCGCAGCACGGACGATCATTACCATGTGCAGTTTAGCACATATCTTGGGATGGCTCCACTGCGTAGAGCCAGCAAAAAAAGAAAGGTATTTTTTATTTTTTTATTTAAGGCCCCAATAAAAACATCAGGAACGCAAAATCGAGAAATGTAATTCCGCGCAGCCGTAAAGATTTTTTTCATTATCTTTTGAATGCAACCACTCCAACCCACATATTAAAAAAAAACGAAACAGCGCAGAAAAGGCAGGACACAAGTAGAAGACGGACAAAAGACAGAAGCTTGATGTTTTGGCTAAACGGGTGAAGCACTGCAAGGTCAACGTCCTGGGGGGGAGGGGGGGGCTATGTTCGACAAATGTTTCGTTTATCCTAAAAAGAAACGGAAGCGACGATATTGCGTCTGATTGGTTAGAGGCTAAAATAACGAAAGTTTCCTCTTTCGTCATATGAGCCTCTAGCCAATCAGACGCTATATCGTGATTTCCGTCACTTCCGCTTCTTTTTGGGAGAAACGGAACATTTGTCGAACATAGCCTCCCTGAAGATTGTCTTCTCGGCCAATACCCAGAAAGTCAGGTTCCCCTTCAAAGCGATTGTCATTGAGAAAGCCAGCTGGCAAGCTCAGGTGAACAGCTTTCTACAACTGCACCTGAGTGGTGTTAGAGGCGGGGTTTGATGCCGCACGTCCGGGAGCTTCCTGGCTCGTGACGACGACCATTCCCCGAAGTGAAGAACCCAGGGGTCCAGTGGAGGTGGGAGAATTGGTAACGTAACGAACGGTTTAATTACATGGTTGCGATACAGTCGTCAAATCCGAGAGAACTCCTGAGCAGCCTCGCGCTCCGCCTTATATAGGGTCCGTTTTCTCCCTCACTCCCCGCCAGGGCAGCAGGTGCGCAGCAGCAACCCGCCGTCAAGTGCGTCGTAGCAAAGTCCGCCGCGTCGTAGCCAGAAGTGCGTCGTAGCCATGGTCCTCCGCAATTAGGTCATGCCTCTCTCCCTTTCCTGAGCGCGCCAAGCCCCACGCACGCACACACGTCCCGTTGACGTCACGGACTCGTCGAGACCTGTCTCCGCAGTTAGGCCCGGCCTCTCTCCCCTTCCGGAGCGCACCAAGCCGCACGCACGCACACACGTCCCGTTGACGTCACGGGCGCGTCGAGACCTGTCTCCGCAGGCGCAGACACGTAGGCGCCGGTTCCGTACTCCTCGAGACTCGTTTCGCGTAGGCCCCGTCCAGCAGGCGACGTTCCCGGACAGATCATGACTCGTTTCCGCCGCGTTGAAACTCGGAAGAAGGTCGCCGAAGGTTCCATTCTTAACAGCCCCTCCGGGGCCAGGGAAACCTCGAAAGGCCGGTGGTACGATCGCTGGCCTGAAGAGGTGGGCTTGGAGTAGGCCTTGAGAAGACGCTGCAAGCACCCAACAAACTCCCAAACCTCTTACAACGGAGGCATTAGCGGAAACGTCCCACACAACACCACGCCACACCGCAGTCAAACGCTCGGAATTCGCCAGAGACCCGCCAGACTGGACTACGGATTACAAAAATTTGCAAAAAAAACTACAAATTTAAAACCTTAGGACAATTGCGGGTATCGAGACCCGCTGTCGCCAAAACACAACTCATTTTTCCAAAGAGGTCACTATGAACAAAATACAAAAGACAAAAACTTTTTGCAATTTGTGAGGTCTTGTTGGGGTTTTAACGAAGTGCCCCCACTTTGATCCTCATTCCCGTGGATGACGGAGACCTCTGAGATCATCACTCCCGCTTTTGGTGATATCAGAAAAATCTGCTCAACCCATCGGCATTGCCGTTCAATTTACCTTTCTTGTATCTGACGCTGAAGTTATATTGCTGGAGAGAGAGACTCCATCGGAGCAAGCGGCCGTTTTTGGGCGACATTTGGCGAAGCCACGTAAGGGGACAATGATCGGTCTCGAAGGTGAACCTCGCCCCATACAGGTAGCATGACAACTTCTGTGCCGCCCACACCAAACACGCGCACTCCTTTTCAGAGGCGCAGTAAGCCTCCTCTCTCACGGTTAGTTTACGACTAGCGTACAAAATTGGATGTTCTTCCTGGTCATCTCCCAGCTGACTTAACACCACCCCCAGCCCTCTGTCACTAGCGTCACATTGCACTACGAACTCTTTGTCGTAATCCGGTGCACGAAGCACGGGACGGGAAATCAGCGCCCCCTTTAAACTTTGAAATGCGCTTTCCTTCGCCGCGTCCCAAACCACGTTACCCGGCTCTCCCTTTCGGAGTGCATCAGTCAAGGGGCTTGCTACCTGGGAATAGTCGGGTATGTAGCGCTGGTAATACCCGACGAGTCCCAGGAAGGAGCGAATGTCAGTTTTTGTCCGGGGTGTCGGAAAGTCGGCGATCGGAGCAATCTTGAGCTCCGAAGGCCGCCTCATTCCCTGGCCGACAACATGACCCAGGTAACTCACATGTGAACAACCAAGATTGCACTTTTTGGCCTTCATGGTTAGCCCCGCGTCACGCAACCTAGTGAACACGCTTCTTAGGTGGACGATATGCTCCTCCCACGTGTCGGAAAATATCGCGACATCATCCAAATAAGGGAGCGCAAAACCGTCCATACCTTTCAGGACTTTGTCCATCAATTTCGAGAAGCTGAATGGCGCATTCTTGAGCCCGAAACTCAGTACGAGAGGCCGGAAAGTCCCCACCGGTGAAATGAACGCGGCGTACCGGCTCGCACTTTCCGACATAGGAACCTGCCAATAACCGCGTACGAGATCGAGTGTCGAAATGTACCTCGCGGCGCTTACCCTTTCTAACCTCTCCTCGATGTTAGGAATAGGATATAACTGGTCCTTTGTGATTGCGTTTAGCTTCCTGTAATCCACACACGGCCGGGGGTCTTTACCGGGAGCCTCGACGAGAATCAAGGGCGACGCGTAGTCGCTTTCGGCGGGCTCGATTACCCCAAGATCCAGCATGTGCTTTATCTCAGCCTCGATGATCTCCTTCTGACGAGGCGACACCCTGTACGCCTTGGACCTGACTGGCTCGGTTGAAATGAGCTCTATCTCATGAGTCATGAGGTCTGTCCTTCCCGGTCGATCACTGAAAGTGCCGCGAAACTCGTTTAGGAGTATTTTTAGATCATCTACCTGCGCTTGTTCGAGAAGCTCTGCGTTCACGGAAAGTGCCATGATTTCATCCACACTGCGTTCAGCGCCTGGGCTGATTCCGTTCCATTCTGGAATTTCGGTAGGTAGCTCCTCGGGCATGTTTAACGTCAGGTTAACGACACCCTGTCTTTCAACGAACGGTTTCATTAGGTTGCAGTGATATATTTTCAGCTGTTTTCTATGTCCTGGCATTTTCAGCGCATAGTTAGTTTGCGACAGCTTGTCAATGACCTCTACGGGCCCCTCCCAGTGAACTTCAAGTTTGTTCTTTCGCGCCGTTCTAAGAATCATTACACGATCACCAACCTCAAAGGTTCGGAGTCGGGCGTTCCTGTCATAGTACACTTTTGCGGTTTCTTGAGCCGCCTTCATGTTTTTGTCGACTAGTTCACGCGTAACACTTAGCCGTTCCAGCAACACCAACACATAGTCTACAACCGTTTGGTTTTCTCCCGTCCCTTCCCACATTTCTCTCAGCATTCGAAGCGGAGAGCGAAGGGCCCTCCCGTAGACCAACTCGGCCGGCGTGAAACCAGTGGCTTCATGAGGCACAGTTCTCAGAGCGAACATAGTTGCTGGGAGACAGCTTTCCCAGTCCTCTTTGTGTTCGTGACACAACGCGCGTAACACTCTCTTGAGCACAGAGTGCCATTTCTCCACGCTGTTGGACTGAGGGTGATACACGGAGCTGTGTATCAGCCTCACCCCACACCTCTGCAAAAACGTGGTTGTTAATGCACTTGTGAAAACTGTGCCCTGGTCCGCCTGAATTTCCGCGGGAAATCCGATCCGCGCGAAAACCGTCAAGAGAGCGTCGACTATCTCCGACGAGCTGAGTTCCTTCAGAGGAATTGCTTCTGGAAATTTGGTTGCCGGGCAGATCATGGTGAGCAGGTACTTATAGCCTGACTTAGTTCTGGGCAATGGGCCAACTGTGTCGATCACAAGTCGACGAAATGGCTCCGAGATCAGCGGGACGAGTTTTAATGGAGCTTTCCATTTCTCTCCCGGTTTCCCGACTCGCTGGCATGCATCACACGACTTTACGTAGCGCTCTACGTCTTTAAAGCACCCCGGCCAGTAATACTCTCCCAGCAACCTCTCTTTCGTTTTGTTCAAACCTAGATGACCTGACCAGCAATTTCCGTGGCAAAGACTCAGAAGGTCATCGCGGTACTTTGTCGGAACAACCAACTGGTCTAAGACCCTACCCCTGCGGTCCTTGTAGTGCCGATACAACAATCCGTCTTTTTCATGCACCGTTACATTGGCCCTAGCAATACCCTCCTTGGCTGTATCGTGCAACCTTGACAAACTAGGGTCGCTCTTCTGCTCGGCTTTCAGAGACCCTCTGTCCACCCGCAACAGACGATCAAAATTACGTGAGGTCGGAGCTAAGAGAGACCCCTCGACGATCCCGTCTTCCTCCGCCTCCTGCGCCGACGCGTTGGGGCCTTGTACGCTTTCTGGTGCTACGAGGTCGGGCTGTTCGACAACCTGGTCCCCCTCATCCCGTTTCTCTGCCTCCAACTCTGGGAGTGCTTGCTCCCCGTCAGCTGCTTCTGGCTCTGGATCACTCGTCAACAAAGGGGCAAGCTGACGCGATTTGGACCTCGTCAACGCCTGAACCAGTCCTTCTCCCAGTTGTTGACCCCTTTCGCGCAGCAAGAAATCTGACCGGTTAGAGAACAAATAGGGATACTCCGACGGGACTGTTTGCGAAACAGCCGCCTCTGTCACCAGTTCTCCGAACGGGCCAGTTATCTTTACTCTCGCCATAGGCAGACAGACACTGTGCTCTTCGAGCACCTGCTTGATCCAAGCTACCTCTCCAGTAAAGTCGGATGTAGTTACATACGACGGATGAACAACGTCCATCGTCGCTGCACTGTCCCGAAGCACCCTGCACGGCTTTCCGTTTACCTGGAGCTCGTGAAGATAGGGACGAAGAAGCTTCAGGTTCTCGTCACTACCGTTCACATACGAGAACACAACCCGCGGTTTGTTACACCTGGCCGCTATGTGCCCCGGCTCCTGACAGTTGTAGCACAGGAGCGGCTTCCTTGCCTCGAACTGCTTTCTTTGGTTTTTCCGCGCCTCGTCTCCGCTCGAGTGATCTGCGCTCTTTTCGGGAACCTTTTTCTCTGTTTCAGGCTTCTCGGGCCTTTTATCTCGCGAGCCGTTTCCC
The DNA here is from genome assembly GCA_037355805.1 of Ixodes ricinus. NCBI lineage: Eukaryota > Metazoa > Arthropoda > Arachnida > Ixodida > Ixodidae > Ixodes > Ixodes ricinus. The sequence goes on along the minus strand of JAZHYW010053165.1, from coordinate 60 downwards.
TGTTGGTGTTGGAAGGGCTTACGCACAGCGCGATCGCTCCGGCCTGGTTCGCTTTCCTCT
>JAZHYW010053164.1:0-18371 GCA_037355805.1 Ixodes ricinus | reverse complement strand
GTAGTTAACACACTTATTACAAATTTATTTCCCTGAAAATGACTGAAAGATTTAATGATGAGAGGGAATTAGCGTCTTGCGCCCGGCAATCCGCGTTCCCATTGGTCCCGTCAACAACCGAGTCAATACAATTCTTTTAAGGCCGTTCGCTCCCCGTTCGTCTGTTCACAAAAACTAACATTTAACCATCAATCTCTGCTACAAACACACGGCGACCGTACTCAAATATTTACAAACGTACGTTAAGCCCAAAGCTTAACACAAAGAGGGCCTAGGCCTACGTGTCCCACTATTGCCCGACAGCAGTTGCTAGCACTGATGACCGACGGCGTTGACCCGACAACGTTCTAGCGTTGCCCATAAGAGAAGACTGCAGCGGCGAGGCGCCCAGAATGGCTGAGACGTGGAGCAGCACTCGCGAGGTCGACAGGAAAAATCTGTTTCCGCATTCAATGTCCCGAGTGCAGTCGGCAGAGTTACGCACGTTCCTTGGAAGCTGTACCAATGTTATCGATGAACGCTTCGCAAGAATGTGGACGACGTGGAATCATTAGTCCAGCGGTGTTTGTGATGTACGTACCGAAGGAAGATTTCAGATTTATTTTTATAAAATATGCACCGTTTTATTGTGTTGTAATGCTTTTTGATCAGAAGCGACCGAGTGGCATCCGTGGCAGAGGTAGGTTATTTCTTTCGCCTAATTTAATTCTTATAATCATGCCAATTACGTGAGCTTTTACGCAATAGCGATATACAGTCAAACCTCGATGTAACAAAGTCGGTGAAATTCGGAATTCACTTCGTTACATTGAAATTTACGCCTACATGGAAATTCGAGGCTAACGTTAAAGGGGTACTCCGGCGATTTCTTCAGTGGTCCCTGATTTGCTTGAAATTTTGCTAAACTCGCCAAACAACATCGCACTAAAATAGTATCTCAAATATCTAGGTCAAAATAATTTTTTTTTCACGAAATTATTGAATTTGCAATTTTGGTCCTCACCGTGTTTTTCAAACTGAAAGTCTCTACTGGCAACAACGAAAAAGTGACGTCAGTGGAAGATGCAGGGTTCACTCTTTGGACTGTAGAATTTGTTCCCAACTGATTCGAAGCAGTTTTCATCGGTGTCAAATGAATGCTTTGGAAGCTCGCTCCAGTCCCCCGCCCCAGCACGGAACAAATGGCTAGCATATTCTATTTTTTAGACTGCTCGCTCGACTCACAAACCTGCCTTCCACTGACGTCACAGCACTGAAAAGTGCGGGTATATTTGAATGTTGGTTTTTGCATCATTTTCATTTCCCGATTTCGCATATAACTATTATGAATTTCAGCGATACTAAATAGCATACCGGAAAGGGTAAAGGCCAGGGAGTCAGAAAATATAGTTAGTTGAGGTAGCTCAAAAAATCGCCGGAGTACCCACAAGGGAAGTCTCCACAAATGTTTCTCTGGTGCACAAAACTCACCGATGGCGACTCGATTTCGGTTGAAAGTCGTCTGTCACCTTTTTCTGGGCCACTTTTGGCATTATTATATTGGCATCACACGACGTTCCCATAGCCAGACGGCCTGCATCGCGTCTTCGTCTTGCTGCATGATCGCGAACCGCCTCAAGACATCTAGCGCGTCCACCACCTCACGGTTACTGAGCACATCACATAGCAGGTGTCTTGCTCATCAGGCTCGATGTCATCCCAGTCTTTGTGAGTTCCCACGAACATCGCTCAGCTATCGCCTCGTCGGTCAACTACTCCGTCGCAATGACCAGCTGAGTCGGCGTACAGAAAGTCGTCGAGGTCGACGTTGTCAGAGGCAACTCCATCGCCTTCAAGGCTCCATCGCCCAATACAATGACAAACGCATGCTTTTGGTTAGGCCTCGAAACGAACTACGCAGCGCGAGCGAGGCCGACGGACAGAAACGGCGGCGGCTCTAGTGTCCTCTAGTAACCGTTCTGTACAACACACTCGCCAGATTCGGCCCGTTTCACCCTTTGCGCTTTATCCGGGGTCCATTTCAGCACATGTGCTTCCCAAAATCTCTTTTGGGACCCAAAGTTTTTGACAAATGGTCCATAAAATTTCGATTACATCGAAATTTCGGCAAACGGGACTTCGTTAGATGGAGGTCAAAAATACATGGCGTACATACACTTGCGGTTAGAAAAAGTTATGTACTTTGTTACATCGAGGGTTTTGTTACATAGAAGTTTGTTACATTGAGGTTTGACTGTATATTCAACAATAACGAACGATTTTCCGTAGTCCCTTCAAATTCGTTATGTCGAGATATGACCGTATCGCGCTTCTGGATTCTTGAGCGTTTCAGTCAAAGACGCTGGCAGTGTGGCGGAAACGGCGACACTCGCAACACAAAGAGGAGAGAGAGTGCGAGCCCACCTGTCGCATGAACTCCTTGGTGGTGAAGACGAGCTCAAAGTAGATGACCCAGCGTGGCAGGTCTTCGAAGAGAGCTGTTGGGGTGGATCATCACTGTCTGCTGGTGCTTCACCGTCTTGTAGTGGCCTCCCTTCGAGAAGCGGGCAGTGTTGTAGAAGTAGCCGGCCGTAATTGCCTGCAAGGGAAAACGGAACGTCGGGACTGGGGGATCACTGCAGTGAATTGCGTGGAATATCGGTTGGCAATGTGTACAGGGCGTTCCAAAAAAATATTTACGGGGTTTTGTTTATTGCAAAAATAGACTATGCATCATTGAATGCTCATTCACCGCCAAAATGCAGCGATAGCAGTTCAAACTCGATGCCAAACTTTTAGAACTAACTGTTACCTTATTAAAGAACTTATAGGTGGAATTTGGGCCCCATCTCCCCATTGGGATTATAAGAAAACCACTTATACGGTCGAGCACGAATATTTTCGAATTCAAAGGATATCGTAAAATAGTTGATATATCAATAATTTGATATACAAAAATATGTTAAATTAAGCTCCAGTTGAAATTTTCTGGCGTCTCTGCTAATACCAAAGGTACGCGACAAACGGCAGCTTACCAAATAGAGCTTTCAAGAACTGCTAAATATAGTAGAGCATAGTTGGCGGAGACCGCAAACACTGCCACGCTTACACTTGTGCTTAGGCGGGACCTCCACAAAGCATAAACGACAAAACACGAAAATAATAAAAAAAGAAAAAAACGGAAAAGCAAGACACATAAAATAAATAACAAAAAAAAGTTAAGCAAGCAACAAAAAAAAAGCTCACTAAATTCAGGCAGCAAAAAAAGAAAGACAAAAAATGAAAAACAGGCAAAGCAATAACGGCAAAAGAAAAAGGGAAACAAAGATAAGGCGGTCAAAGTGCGATTGCACAATTGTTGTTGTCGACACACTCTACTTGCGCTTTTTTGCTCATTTTATTTTGGGGCTAGGGAGTTGCGAAGCATCAGCAGTGTTCGGGGAAAGGGTGCAGGCTACCATCACGACAGCAAACACTCCCTTACTCCCTGCGCGTGCATGCGTGCCCTTCCCCTTGCTTTTGCCATCGTCCACATTTGTTTTTGTTTTTTTCAACAGTTCAATTTTTTTTTTCCCACAACTCAAATTATTTTATGAAACGGATAAAAATGAAGATTGCTGCTAACCAAAACTTGGTGCAGTCCATAACTGCGAACCACAGTGCCCGGAATGCATCGTCGACCGGCGCGTTCAACACCTTATACCGCCCACTAGTCCGGACCGGTTTCGAAGTGGCAAACAAAAAGTATGTTGCAGAAGCCGGCCGCTTGAGCCGTCGACCACCACAAGCCCGGCGATCGGTCGTAAAAATGCTGCCGAGGCAGGCGATCGGAAGCGAGCGTTGCCGTTGGCGCAGAGTCCCAACTCCTGCCGCCGAAACTTTTGTGTACCGTCCTCCATCACTGTGCCACCACAAGTATCACGGTGGGCAATAAACGGTACGACGGAAGCGTGAAGTCGACGAATGGAAATTGATGAGACACGAAAAGCGAAGACACGGCACGCACTGCGGTCGGAGATGCTTTCCAGGCCCCGTGATCCGGACTCACCTTGCGGATGGCCACGGTGTCGGAGCGGTCCGAGACCAGCTCGATCTCGACCCGCTCCATGAGCCCCTCCAGCTGGTCCCGGATGTCCCTGGCCCTCTTCATGGACCGGTGCTGAATGAAGTTCTCGTAGCACCACTGCGTCGAAAAGTCCGTCTCGGCCCACTGGGGCCCAAGGGCAGGACGAGAGCCGCCGGTTAGTACAGGTTCGGTGTAGTACCGCAAGGAAACTACAGCCACTAAATATAATATATTAATATAACAGTCTTTATTATATTATTCCAGAGTCTAAAGTGAAGCTTATAAAATTGAGCTGTCCCGCGTCAATCCACCGTACAGTCACGGCGACAGCTGCGACACATCACAGCGAAGTCGAGCATCAGCGTTGCGTTCGTGCATCGTGGGCTGTGTGAACAAAGCGTTTGGAACAAAATAGACATCTGACCATTTTGTTCTAAACACTTTTTTTTTTCTTGTTCCACAGCGGGTGAAAGCGTGTCTCCCGGCACGAGCTCTTGGCATTGCACAGTGCTACGACGGCATTTCGTTATCGGCTATTTTTAATGCGAAAGCACTAACTGTCCCATGGAGCGAGCTGACGTCATCAGTTTGAAGCGCGAAAACGGCACCTAGTTTCCCGATCCCAAAAGAGCAAAGTAAAGCTGATGGATTTCGCCTTCAGTTCCATTGGCTGGCGCGTCGGACAGGGCTTCCATTGGCCACTGTGCTCGCCAGTTCCCACGACCGCTCACCCCATGGCGCTGCGTGTCCATCAGCGTGCCATTAACACGGAGCGTCCAAGGTCACCAGGGGAGCATGCGTGCTGACCGGCGACGAAAAGTATGCAGCAGACGACAAAGGGAGCGGACGAGCGGCTTGCATGCTTTCGCATTCACAACTCATAAGAAGTGCTTAGTTGTACCTCGAGCTTTTTTTTTTTTTTCCAGAGGGTGCGTGCAGTGGGCGTCGGGTACTACAAAAAACCCTAAGCAGAGCGGGTTATTAAAGGGACACTGACACTTCCCAAAAAATTTTAATTTTTTGCCATGTGATTTAATATGATGTCAGAAGAATACACAATTAATATTTTGCTACAGAGTCACGTATATTTTTAATAAAGCAAAAAAATGCCACTGCTCAAAACCGAAACTGAAACCTGCGCACGGACGTCAGAGAAATAAAGAGGAGGAGACAGTACTGGAAGTCACGTAACTACACCCGACCGTGCGTTTTTTTTTTTTTTCCTTCCCTTCTTTAAAATTTTTGGCCGCATGCAGCAGACGACATGCCTTGCAGAAACTGTTTACCGTGAGATTGCTTTGCAGTTATGTTTGTTTTGCTCGCTGTTCTGCACTTCAAGACAAGTTGTTTTGTACATTGAAGAGTTAGAAATGAATAGTGAGTGCCCGTGGTGGATGCCCGTGATTGGCTCCAAAAAGAATGCCCACAAGATGTTGCGTGAAGAGCTGCCTCACAGGTCCTGCATCTGAAAGCCAGTCGACTGTAGGTCGGAAAGTTTGCTGCCGATTTCTCTCCAGCAAAGGCTCGAAGTCGGGCAGCATCATGCATCGGCCAGATTCGCACCTAGTAAAGAAATCGTATGCGTGCATATTCAACCAGAAGTATGCACATCGTGCTTGGCGTTTGCGTGAGCGATGTCTTCAGCCACGAGAAGGGGCGACGGCTCAGCGACGTCTTCGTGCAAATCGGCTTGGTGTTCGGGCGTGTCGTACGGAATGAACCCCAATTCTTTTGATCGGTCCACATTTTCTCTTTCGAAGGAAGACAGATTTGCCGGTATGGCGAACAACAGTTCTGAAATAGAGGTCCCAAGCCCGTCGTCCGCTGCCATCGCCGTGCAGCCCGCGAGTCCCACGATATGCGATACGACACCATGTTGAGAATTACGCAGTGAACGCACAGAATGCTTCCGGTTCTCTGTGCAACTTCTTTTTTAATCAACGTATTTGCAGCTTTTTAGAAGCCACAGAAGATGAATTTTATATTTTTTTATATTTTTAATATTGAGTGTGTGCATTAAATGACCCACGACTTTGATTAAATTTGGGTGGTTAAGTCCAAGCCATGAAAACGGCACCGTGACCACGAGAAGAGAGTGAGCATGACTCAAACTGGCAAGTTCTCGATCGGCGGTTTTGAACAAAGAACCGAATTTCGAGCACTAATTTTGTTTTGGGTAGTTGGGCTCTCATATGTCGTGGCACAACTAAAAACCTCAGCATGTTTGCAGCTTTTAAAGCCACAAAAGATGATTTTATATTTTTCTATTTTTAATATTAGTGTATTGCATTAAATGACCCGACTTTCATTAAATTTGGTGGTTCAGTCCAAACCATAGAAAAGGGCCCGTGACACGAAGAGAGATAGGCATGACTCAAACAGGCCAGTTCTCGTATCGGCGGTTTTCGAACAAAGAAACCCGAATTCAAGCCACTAATTTTGTTTTGGGTAGTTGGGCTCTCATATGTCGTGTACAACTAAAAACCTCAGCGAGCATAAGTACCCTGCCAGTGTCCCTTCAAAGGGGCCGTGCAACGATATTGCATAGGAATGTATTTCACTTCACTAGTGGGACCCAAGAATACTCGAACACAACGCCGAAAGAAAGGTCGACGGTAAAAAGAAAAGTCGACGGGGATGGACTTTTTATTTTAACGCGCTGCATGGACCTGCAAAATAGTTCAACTCGTAACAGCTGCCAAAAAAAAAAACTTCATACTGCACTGACTATTGTGTACTGTAGTCAATCTGTGTAGCAGTCGCAGGAGAGTTTGCAATGTCGGGTAATTTGTGAGCTCAGCTTCATACTGGCTGGAAATAGAGCGGGCCGCAGCGGGCCCACGAAAATTAGTGTCGGACGGGCCTGGCTGGGCCCAATAGACAGTGGGCAGGACTGGGCTGGGCGCTTAAATATTGGCCCATGCAGACCTCCAATGGGCGGTACAGGACGGGGTAAACAAACTGGTTGAAGACATCTTTTAAGTAACATAAAGAAGTATTGGCTGCCACTCTGAGGTTCCTTTTCAAGTTTTTCCGACTACTGTAGCTTCAACCAGTTGGCTCTTTTGTATGGCTGGGCAAAAAAAAAAAAAAGAAAAGTGCAAAGAGAAGAGGAGGATCTTCCCATACCTGGTTGTAGACGCACATGAGGGTGAGGTGGTCGCCGCCGGGGCTGAAGAAGGTTCTTGCGGGCCGTGTCGGCGTGCACAATCTTGTCCTTGGGCCGGTAGAAGATGGAGCTGTTCACCGAGAGCATGGCGGCCACGGTGAGCACTTCCTCCGAGCACCGGTACTTTTCTGAGGCCAGCAGCATCTTGGCCATCATCGGGTCCACGGGGAACTCGGCCATGCGCCGTCCCAGCTTGGTCAGCTCCCCCATGTGGTTCAGGGCCCCCAGCGCATATAGCTGCTCCAGTGCCAGCACCTGGAAGTGGTCGGAAAAGCCGGGCACGCTTCGAAACTCGGCCCCGTTACGTCGCTCTGCTCTCCAACTCCGGCAAGGATGAAAGGACATTCCGAGACTTCTTTCTGGGGTGCTGGTGCAATGCCATTGCACTCAAAACTTCAGGATAGTCGTAACACCATAGAAAAAAGTTATCTTATACTACTAGTAGGGTTCCACACTTTCGGTATATGGTAGTAGTACCGATAAACCCCGAAAAGTAATCCTCGAGCCGGTTTTATCGAAATTGGGGAAAAGTGAAAAAAAAATACCAAGTGAGAGCAGACCTGAGGAGGTCTAAGAGACCCTCCCAGTGTGTGTCTGGAAAAATGAAGCTTCGAATTTGAATAAAAATCAGGTGGACCCAACCTTCACGAGAAGAAATCCTTATCTGAACTTCTATTTTGTGTTGACCTAGAGCACGGCCCACACCGAACTGTCCGTGAGGCTGCTTCTTCCTTCAGGGAACCTCTCGCTTCCTTCTGTTATTGGTACCACAACATTTTTCATGCATTTAGTTCATTCACATGTTCTCCGGAGGATGGGGACTCCAACGACCGTGTCCCGTTCTCTCAAACACAAACCTCGGTGAACGACAATTTTTTTTGTCAGACGCAGAAAATAGACACCTAGAAAACATCCGATCGGTGAGAAAAAAATAAGCCCCAAAAGAACATTCCCGTATTCGAAGAAAAAATAACCTCCAATCGTGACGGAAGTAGAAAACGTCGCCGCGCTCCACCCGAGCGCAGTCGGAAGCACCCGCCAAAACCCCACCACGACCCCCCTTCCGAAGGGAGCGCCCCCACCCCGCTTACGAGCGTCTCGTGCGCGGGTGGGTCCAGGAAGTCGAAGTGCAGAAGGTCGTTGATGCCCAGGGACTTGAGCATGAGCACCACGTTGCCCAGGTTCACCCGCTGGATCTCGGGAATGCTGTTGTCCTCCAGCTCGTGCTCGTACGCCCAGGCCGTGTACAGCCGGAAGCACTTGCCCGCAGCCACCCGCCCCGCCCGGCCCGACCGCTGCCTCGCCGATGCCTGGACGGGCGGAACGACGCACAGAGAGATCGGTGGCGAGCGACCAGGACATCCCGTTTTCAACGCACACATGTAAAGGTGCGACACAGTTAACAGGAGCGAGAAACTGCCAGGCTTCTCTGCACGAGTGAAACCTTGTGGCCAAAATGACTATGCGCAGTGCAAGTTCGTGGGCTTCTGGCGTAGTGGTTACAGTAACGTCAGAACGCAGAGCTCTGACTGGCTCCGTTTGGAAGAATAGTGGGTAGATCTCAATGCGAGCTGCCTCAAGGTCTACCCCCTATCTTTCCATCACAGCCAATCAGAGCTCTGCGTTTCGACGTCACTGCAACCCCTGCGCAGAAGCGGACAAACTTGCGCTCCGCACAGTTGGTGACAGGATGAGAACAGGAGGGAGGACTTTCGGTAGTCCTGCATCCAGGGCAAGCTTTTCCCTGCCTTCGATAACGCTTCGGCATCTCGTGATCCTTGAGCGCGCACACGCTCGAGGATCACGGTGAAGAAATAAGTGCGTGCCAGAGGCCATGTGTTCAAAAGAGGACCTGCAGTTCTCACCTTGTCAGTGACTAAAATGGGGTGGATTGTGCTCGTCTGAGGCACCAACGTAGGCGATAAAACTTGGCACCCGTCGATACCCTCTCTAAGGAAAATGTGAATCGGCACCGTGTTTGTGCTGTGTAACACAGTGTACACCCTCACTATATGGGTGACAATGCACGATCTGGCTTCTTGCTACGACTGCGGATCACACAATCCACACCGTCTCTCTATGTCTGAAGTACTAAGAGCAACATTATTTTCACGAGCTCGATAACTTCGCGAATTTCGCACAACAGGGAATTTGAAAAATATTTCGCGGGCACAAAATTTCACGATTTGGAGCGACATGTTGCATATTTATTATGATGGGCATATATTTGTGGGACGAATTTTCAGCAATATTTTTCGAGTAGCGAACTTCACGAAAATTAGACCCTCACTAAAATTAAGTCATTTAGGGTAGTTGAGAGACCGGCACCTAAACTTTGAGGTGCACCAAATGAGGATGACGGGCTGTTCACAATCATATTGATCACATTAGAACCAAGAACAAAGAGACAGCCTGAGTAAAAAGTGACCGCATCTCCACGTGGTGAATGATGTTGATTGGGGCGGCTCTGGTGGTGCTGATGATACTGATTTTGTTCATAGGTAGTGCTGATTTTTTTTTATTGCTCACAGGTAGTGCTGAGTTCCGGGTTGCGTTTCGATTTCATTATTACTGCTTTATGGTGCGGTGAAATGCAGGGCCAGTGGTTCTTCTAGCGGATCAGCTTGGATCCGCTAGAAGCCCAGCAGATGCATCTCTAGCGCTCAAGTCAACGGTCCATGTCAGAAAGAGAATGTGTGGTATGGAACGTGGTTATATCCGCATTTGAGCATTTGACCGCAGCGCCCTCAATGAATCAAATGCTAGAAGCCTACTTGACACCACAGCTCATGAATGATGCTACCTGTCAGTATTTTCATGCATGGACAGCAGTTTCCACGTAGAGCCTCCATATCTTGGAACAGACAGGTAGCATCACTTGTGCAGACCACGGAGTCAAGTAGCCTCGATTCGTCTACTGCTCACGAAGGATTGTGGCATCTTGTTTGGAAGTGTAGGAAATCTGTTCATGTTCATCATTTAGGTAACCCACAGGGCTGAACCTTCACATCCAGTACATTCTGGTAAGCGTCAGCATTGCACAGTGAGTAGTTCATTTGGTGTGCATGCAGAAAACCCCTGTACAGTTTCTTGGGTTTGCTAATGTTTCATTCTTTTGTTTCCTAAACTCATTTCTGCTTTCAAGATCATGCTTTCATTATAATCATGTACCGTATTTACTCGCATAATGAACGCACCTTCCAAAGCAATACCAACATTTGTTTTTGTTTGCCGGTTCCGTAACGAACGCACCTCCAATTCTTGGCTATGCGAGTTTCAGGTTGCGTCCAACTCATCGAGCCAATTTTCTTTTGCCGTCTGATGGTCAGGCCAAGTCAAGCCAAGCCAAGCCGCCCTTGCAATGGCTGCAAGTGCGTAGTTGCGGAAGTGATCAACCATGAAACCGAGCGGTGCGCACACTCGACGAAGCTTGGGTTGAGGAATTGCCCAGCCCCGGAAATTCTTTGCCTATCAGATGCATTGATGTCAACAAACACACCGTCGTCAGTGGTCCGTTTTCGGACAGTGAAATCCTGAAACTGGTTTAGGCCTAAGTAATGGTTACGTCGCTCTCCGTGCTGAGTGAGTATTGTAGGGCGTTTTTTTTTTCGGTAAAAGCGTGCCGAAACGAAGCGCTCTCGGCGTGCCCTAAAAAGGTTCTGAAACAATTTATAAAACATGATTACTGTGGCGCGCCCCTGACCAGCCGTGGGTGCGCCTCCATCAGTGGAGACGTGCCACAGTACCTTGCCGTGTCATACTGGCACCTAATATGACATTTGCACGAAGTGTGTAAATGAAAAATCTTACCCGTATAATATGAGTGCCCCTTCCAAATATGCGTAAATTTTTCAGGAAAAAAGTGCATTCATTAGGCGAGTAAATACGGTAATCGGGGATACATCAGCTATTTTCAGAAATGGCAGCGAATATTGGATAAATTCAAAGTGGCTTCAAGGTTAACAAAATATCATTTCGTGATACAAATTTAACAGATCCAAATTTAGGGAATGTAGGCTACTTTGAAGTCAGGAGTTGTGCTCTCCTTGGAAAGTGCCAGAAAAAATACTTCAAGTAAAGTACAAGTACATACTCAGAGAGTGTACTTCAAGTAAAATACAAGTCTTGTAAACCTCCTTGAAGTACCGTATTTACTCGCATAGTGAACACACTTTTTTCCGAAAAATTGACCCATATTGGGGGAGACGCTCATTACGCAGGGTAAAGTTTGTGCATTTACACACTTCGTGCAAATGCCATATTAGGTGCCAATATGACACGGCAAGGTACTGTGGCGCGTCTCCACTGACGGAGGCGAACCCACTGCTGGTCGGGGGCATGCCACAGTAACCATGTTTTATAAATTGCAAACCTTTTAGGGCACTTTTGGCGTGCCTTTTGACGAAGAAAAGCGCCCTACGAAGCTCACTCAGCACGGAGAGCAAAGCGACCGTTCTTAGGCCTAACCACTTCACTCACTGTCCGAAAGCAGACCACAGACGACGGCGTGTTTGTTGACATCAATGCATCCAATAGACGAAGAATATCCCGGGGCCGGACAATTCCTCGACCCAAGCTTCGTCAAGTGTGTGCGCCGCTCCGGTTTTATAGTTGATCACTTCCGCAACCAGGGCTGGCCCTGCACCATCAAGCGCCCTGGGGCAAGCTCCAGCCGCGACGCCGCCGCCCGCCCGCCCCCGCCCCGCCCCCGTTTTCTTTTTACACGCCCCTATCTACTAGGTAAAACACCATGTTGTTAATAAACATGTGAGTGGTGACCCTAAACGAGCGCTTTTGTGAGACGCAGAACCCCATTCCAAAACAGACGGCGATCGGGTGCCGTAATCCAATCAAAGTAAAACAAACAACAAACAAAAAAGGTATGCGTGCGGTGCTCCCATTTTGATGGCACCCTGGGCGACCGCCCAGGTCGCCCACCCCTAGACTGGCCCTGTCCGCACTACGCACCTACGGCATTGCAGCCATTACGAGAGTGGCTTGGCTTGGCTTGACTAGGCCTGACCACTTGGCAATAAAGAAAATTGACTTGGTGGCTAGATAAATTGGATGCAATTCGAGACTTGCGGAGCCGAAAATTGGAAGTGCATTCATTACGTGAGAGAAAAACAGACAGTCCAAATATTGGTACCCGTTTTGGGGGTGCGTTCATTATCGCAGTGCGTTCATTACACAAGTAACTATGCTAGTATGTACTTTATGGACAATGTATTTAAAGTACTTCCCAACACAGTTATTTTCTAATGTGCGAGTGTACTATTTTTCTATTTCACACCATTGACTGAATGAGCATTATCATTATTTTGTCTGAATAGGGTGCATTCACTTGAATTCAGGTAAACTTGTCAAGTGGGGCTTTCGTGTGGAAAAAAAAATAGCATGTGAAGAGCCCGAATTATGTAAGGTAAACACTGGAGTGCCACATGGTCAGATGCACCAAATTCTTAATTGCAGTAGAACTGCATCAATATATTTCCCGTTATTACATCCATAACCAACAATACTTTTTTAACCTCAACAGAACTTCAAAACTTACGTATTGATGTACAGTTTTCCTCCAAGCAATGGTGCTGTTGTCAGAGCACATGCATGCAACTGGCAACCTCCACCAAGGCTCTATGCAGCTCTCTTTCATCTCTTTGCTACTTGTGCATTTGTTTTTGTACGCGTTTCTGGTTTCGTTAGGAATTCCTTCATCATGGAAAAGAAGCCACATCTCTTCAAGAACATTTGCCACACTGTCAACCACAATCAAAACCCAGACGGAAAATGGCAGTATAGCGCTAGAGAACTTGAGGTCCGCTTTAAGCAAGACTCAGAAAGCTGCACAAGAGCTGTGGCAAAGAACGGCACACCCATCAAAGAGCTGCCCAGACATCCAAAAGGGTTGCAGCTCCCCACAAAGACACTTTTACTTTAAGGAAAGCTGAATACTAGCACTAGGTGGCTATTTCTATCTTTTAGAGCACAGCTCTAAGGTGCCCGTTTCCGGCTTGAGCAGCGTCGCCATCGGCATCGGCGTAACCGTATATGCGTCGGCATAACGCATCGGCGTGATGCGTCGGCGTCACCATAATTGTAACGCGTCGCCGTAACTGTTATGCGTTGGCGTAACGCATCGGCGTGACGCGTCGGCGGTGTAACGCATCGGCGTGACGCGTCGGCGGTGTAACACATCAGAGTGACGCGTTACACCGCCGACGCGCATGCGTCACGTGACGCGGTGTGCATTATGGAAACGTCCCATAATGCACCATGCGGGAGGGAGGAGGGGGAGAAGGAGGGAGGGGATGAAGGACGAGGAGAAAGAGGGAGGAGGAAGAGGGAGGAGAGGAGATGAGGAGGGAGAAGGAAGAGGAGGGGGGGAGGCGAGGAGCACAGGGAGGAGTAGATGAGGAGGGACGAAGAGAGGGTACGGATAAGGAGGAGGGGCATACCGTCCCTTCCATGCCCTCCCTCCTCCTCCTCAAGAGCTGCGCTTTAATTCGGCATTACAGGGAGTTGTAAACGTCTTTCATTTTTTTGAAGGAGTTTGAGTGCTCCAAGTCTGCAGATGTCCTTGCCCACCCAGAGTGTTTTAGATTGTTATATTTTTCTGGCATCACACATTTGTTTACAGTAGTAGAAGGGTATGTACTTGGGCCAGTTGGTGATCCATGTTTCCGAGGGTAAAAGTGCTAAAAACAACGGACAAGTAAAGAGATGAACAACACAAAGTGCTCTGTGTTGTTCTGCTTTTTTACTTGTCCGTTGTTTTTCATGTTTTTACCCTCGGAAATAAGTTTACAGTAGTCAACTGAAAAGCGTATCAATGAGGTCCTACTGCAGATTTTTGTTTCCAAGTTATGTGAGTTTTGGTATTCTGCTGCATACTGGTCCTTTTTCAGCTGCAAGTAAAACCCCTTTTCAAGTGTGACCCCACACAATACCTGACCTACCTTTGAAATGGGGGTGACCACAAGGGAATCCATTCCAGTCCGTGCATTGTAGCTGTTCTGCTTGCAGAACCCGGGGTCAATGACATAGATGATGCCGTCAATGGTCAGGGAGGTCTCCGCTATGTTGGTTGCCAAGACAACCTGCACAAAGCCCCATTCACCGATTGGTTCTTACAGTCCTGCATTACTGCACAAAACAGAGTGGAGGAAGGCAAAAATTTCAACAACTGGTGCTTTAAGTCTGAGGCAACACTCCTCGACTGCTTTTAAAAGGGCAGGGAGCCTTCCCAATTTCACCCGTTTTTCAAGACATAAGTGTGAACCCAAAATTACTATCCCGAAAGGGCTAAACGGTTGAGTCATAAGGAATTAAAATGGTAATCTTGCTCTACACTGTCGGGTGAGGTATCACATAAGCAGATCCTAACTATTTCTACAATAACCACCCAAACAACAAAGACAAATATGAAGCTGCAAGCACACTAAAAGATTTGTCAGAAATGGCATATTGAATGGAATGCTTCCGAGAAGCTGGTCGAATATTTTCAGCCGCACCAGCAGACCCGAAGACTCTACAGGCCGAAGGTCAGAACAAGCAGTTATAAAAAGTTGCACAAGATCAACGTAAATACCGTCACGACCGTTTATAACGAAGTCGGTTATAACGAAATAGTGCCTATAGTTGAAGAGATTACGATTTCCCATTCCCATTCACACTTTTTCAATGTATTTGTATCTGTTTTTAGCAAAGAAAAATGAGCGGCTCCTGCGAATTTAGGAAGAGAAGTTTACCAATAATTAAAAGAAATGATCAAATTCGGAAAGTTTACAGAGTTGCAGACCGCCACACTTTGCTACCCAGAACGAGCTGCAGACATGCCCAGCAAAGGCCGCTATGGCATGCCTCTGCATGTCTGCATCGGAGAAGCCATCGTGGCGTGCCGGGAGGAGAGTTCGGAGACGCGAGCGACAACGCACCAACACGTACCGACGAAGACGATGGAGAGTGCCTAGATTTAAGAGAGGGAGCAACTCCAACCACAGAGAGCATTTGCAATTTAATGGTGGACGCCTCCCGGGCAGATTGGTGCGAGTGCGTCTGCATTTGATTGTCTCGTGGCCGGTGTGGCGAGGAAACCGGGCGGAGAGGCGGACACGTTTTCGGACAGAGAACGCGTTTGGCTCCTTGCAGGCTGCAGCTTGTTTTGCAAACGCTGCCCAGTGCCCACAAACCATGTGACCCCAATGGAGCAGTTGCCCCCTCTCTTAAATCTAGGCTCTCTATACCGTTAAAAACTAACTTGAGCGCCGTTCAAACTCGGTGCAGTGCACGCTTCTTTGTTTGCCTTGTGTTCAGTGTCAGCGTTGCTAGTCGGCGTAGACACTCTCTGAGCAAAGGTCTAGCTTCGCTCAAGCACCGATTTGGCGACTCATCGCCACTCAATGAAGGCGAGTCCCGGCTCCGCCACCATCTTGATGGGGAAGACGAAGGCGATCTCCTTGAAACAAGTGTGCTGCCATCCTTAACGAAGTGCGCATAAACGTAAAGAATGCCATCCACCGCCGCGTCGCAGCTGCCGCTGTGCCAGCGGCACAGCTGTCGATCACGGTCTAGTACGGTAATGCTACAGGATCTTCTTGCGATCGGAGCTTCCTGCAGTTGGGAGAAGCGGCTCCGATCTAGCAGAGAGCGCATGCAGGGAAGCCTAGACCGCTTTCGGCAGTCACGATCAACGTGTGCCCGTGACGGCCTGTGTTATCTTTTTTTTTTCCGTGTTACATTTATGGAGTTTAGATATAACGAAGAAGTGGATATAGCGAAGTGATTTCAGATTCCCGTTGACTTCGTTATAACTGGTCTTGACTACAGTAAAACCTCGTTAATCCGAATCTCATGGGACCAGCAAAAATGTCCGAATTATCCTAAAGTCGAAATATCGAATGGACAAAGAAACGTGCATGAAACCGTTTCCCTGCGACATGCCTTTATTTTGGGAAGAAATCTGTTATTGCCGCCTGCTTTCTGGACGACATTTGGGCGGAGGCAACAACTTTCCTTAGCGCAGTCAGGTGCTCCACCGCACTCGCACTGTCGGAGGTGTTGTAGCAAAATTCTTAGAGCACAACAAGAGCCTCCGTGGCCTCTCGCACAGTGTGACGCGGCGGCAGCTCCTCACACGGACAGTCTTCTTCTTCGTCTGAAGCATGCCCGTCGTCACATAGGGCATCCCTGATGGTCTCATTGTCACTCAGCTGACCAGCCACAACAACACAGTCATCAATCGCAAGGTAGTCCACAAGTTGCACTTAGGGCAGGACAGGACACCGTCGAAACAGCCGTCATCGTCTTCAGCGACGTTTGGGGTCTCCACCACCTGACAAGCTTCGGACCGAACAAAGTCGCTGTGCTTAAAACAGTTTGCGATAATTTCAGCGGGCATGCTGTTCCACTTACGTAAGACAAAATGTGGATGGTGCTGAGGTGCGAAACTTTGTATTCCTTCGCAGCCTCGATGCACAGCAACATTCGCTCCAATACGTGCTTCCTGTATCTCCTTTTCACGTACTGAATTATCCCTTGATCCATGGGTTGAAGGGCAGCAGTAGTGTTCCGAGGCGAGAACACGACCTGAATGCACTCACAGTCCTGACACGTTGGAGTGGGCGCTGCAATTATCGACGAACACTGACACCTTGCGCTTCTTGGCACAAAAGCGTCGCTCTAGCTGGTGCAGCCAAGCTCGAAAAATTTCAGACGTCATCCAGGCCTTTCGATTCGCTTGGTAGTCCACGGGAAGTTGTTTGAGATTTTTGAAACATCTCGGCTTCTTCGCCTTTCCAATCACAAGAAGTGGCAAGCGCTCCGTACCAGTCATGTTTGCTCCGATGAGAACTGTAATCCTTTCTTTACTTCTTTTGCCACCTGTGCAGGGGTCTCCTTTCAGTCTGATGGTTTTGTCTGGCAGGGCTTTGTAAAACAACGCTGTCTCGTCTGCGTTGAAGATGTCGTTCGGCTCACATGCAGCGAGGTGCTCGCGAAGCTTGACGTTCTTCCAGTCATCGACTACATCGCCGTCGACGGCACCTTTCTGTTCGCACACGTGTGTGAAGACCAGTCCATGTCTGCCTTTGAAGCGGGCAAACCAGCCTTTTGATGCTTTGAATGAAACAATCTTAATCTTCACTGCATACCTCTCCGCTTGCACGCAGATCAGAGGACCACTCAAGGGCAACTGCGCGTCCCGTGCGCTGACAATCCACTGCAGCAAGACCTCTTCTAGTTTGGGCGCGCCTTCCGCAACCGCTTTCTTTTCACATTGAACTTCTCGCTCTCGAAAGCCCGTAGGATCTCGGCCTCATTTTTCACGTACGTGGCCAAAGTGCTTCTCTTGACGTCATACCTTTCCATCACTTGTCGTCGAGAGATGCCGTCCTTCAAGGCCCTCAGTATTTCCACTTTCGTCGCTTAAATCCTTGGCCTTATGCGTCAGCCACTCTGCTGGCGGCGCCGCCATGGAAGTTGCTGCACGTGATGACGACATGCTGCAGGAGCGTGCGAACCAGTGCGTCGAACGCGCGGCGTTCCAGAGCAAAACTGGCGTGAAACACGGAGAACCGAAAGAGATGGGAAAACCCGAAAGAAACCATGTGTGCACCTCGGATGGATAGCAGGTTATACCCTTTAGAATGGGCGGTAGCTTGCGCCCACCTACCGAATTCATCCAAATTAACCATAGCGCACCCAACTGCCTCCAAATTAATAAGCGTTTGGTGCCATTGACTGATACACATGTTTGACGGGACCGGATCAGCAGTTCAAATTATTCGAATTTCCGAATTAGTGGGCGTTGAATTAATGAGGTTTTACTGTAAAAGAATTGGATGCTCGCTACCTTTCTGGCACCAGGAGGCGTTGGCTCGAAGATCTTGGCTTGCAATTCCGAGGGCAGGTTGGAGTAGATGGGCAAGATGAGGAGCTCACGAACCTTGGACCCCAGTTTCCGTGTGCGCTCCTGAAGGTAGAAAGCACACCTTGGTCACAAGCGTGCAAGCCTACAAAAACACATAACCAAGCAGCCTGGAGGAACAAACAATTTTATAGAAAATGTAACTACATTGAATTTGAACCCTCTCTTACTAAACCAGATTGATTCAGTAAACTAAAGGCTAGTCCACACATTTGTGCTCGAGCATGATTGAG